>CM043707.1:8009155-8188206 GCA_023969325.1 Oryzias curvinotus | reverse complement strand
AGTTTTTTGTTGCTTTTTTGTATAAAAAAGTTAAACTTTTCTTTTTAATACCAGATATGGTAGCTTTTCACCGACTCCCAAACACTATAGGGCGCACAGTCAATGATTGGTTTATTTTGCAAAATTATGTCATATATAAGGCACTCCGAACTATAAGCAAGACAAAAAGAGTCTGAGAAGTCAGTCAGTCAGACTTTAGTAACTGCGTTCACAGTAGTTGTTTAAGAAAATATCGATTCAGTAAAATACTACGCAACTTCATTTGGCGATACTGGTATCGATTTAAAATGCTGCCAGAGCACTATTTAATTAATTATTTCTAAGCAAGCATGGTTTAGTGTCAAAGGCTACGTTCACACTGCAGGCTGAAATGACCCAATTCTGATTTTTTTGCCCCTATGCGACCTGTATCTGATCTTTTCATGACAGTCTGAACGACACAGATCTGATCTTTTCAAATGCGACCTCCGTCTGAACGGCCAGGCCGCATGAATCCGACCCGTACGTCATCAATACGCTACAAACGTCATAATTCTGCATTAAAGTAGGCGGGAACGAGAACATAAACGTCAACCATGGTGGACGATGCTGCTGAGACCAGTCAGTGGAAGGGAAGCGATTGGATTCACCGATTGGATTCCTGTTTGGGGTGACAGCCAAAGTTGAGGGATCGGGCGGTTTTACAAAAAATTCCACCGAAATGGCTGAGCGTGGTTGTAGAAGATCCTGGCTCCTCACATCAGTATCCCACCACTCCTGGCTGCGACTCCGCACCCAGACGTTTTTCTGTACCGATTTGGCTAACACTGCTCCAAAACACGCCACGGCCAAAAACCTTGCTATCCTCTGTTGTTGACATCCATTGTCAACGTTAGCTACTTCCACAAACAACGAGTGACGTCGTTCACCGTTGAGGACTCTTCTGCGCATGCGGGTCACTTCTGGGTCATTTCACTGTCACACAGGAGATCACAAAAGTTCGCATTTAGTTGGAAATGTGAACGGCCTTGCAAAAAATAAATAAATAAATAAATAAATAAATAAATAATCGAATTTATTAAAAAAAAAATTGGAATTGAGAAATAAGCCCTGCAGTGTGAACCTTATTTTCATTTAGCCCTCATTTTTTGAAAAAACTTAAGGCTTTTCTGTGCCTCATAGGGAGTAAAATACTCTACCAGGAATTCAACTTTAAGAAAAAAAAAAAAACTTTCAACTTGGATTTGTAAATATAACTGTTCTGTAAAGTAAGACGTTTACTGTAAAGAAAAAAATAAATAAACAGGGTGTTTTTCCCAAATATATGTGGCCAAAATGAGCTGCCTCCATGCGGAGGTAGCTCTGTCCCCAGGAGAGCCGCTGCCCCTCTCAGGTGGCTCAGGCATCTGCCTCCAAGACAAATCCCTGGGGAGATGTTGCGAGTATCTCCCACTTGGTGGAGACCCCAGGGAAGACCCAGGATGCGCTGGAGAGACTACGTTTCTCAACTGGCCTGGGGACACCTAAAAATCCCCCCAGAGGGGGTGGAGGAAGTGGCCAGGAAGAGGGATGTCTGGGCACCTATACTTAGACTGCTGACCCCACGACCCAATCCCAGATGAGAGGAAGAAAACGCATCGATTTCTGTTTATAACTAGAGGCAAAACAGAAAGTAAAAACATCCTGAACCTTCAATTTCACATTTCATCACATTCATGCTATTTATACAATGAAAGTTGTGTTTTGGGTGGTTTTAACATGTTTGTGAGGCATTTTTCTTTTGAAGGATGACAAAGTTAACGAAATTAAGCTTAAAATTTCATTTTTGGTTAGTTCTTCATTCAAATCGTTGTGAATTAAATGGTAAATGGTAAATGGCGTATACTTATATAGCGCTTTCTACCTTCTTACGAAGACCCAAAGCGCTTTACAGTCACAGTCCCATCCACCCATGCACACACACATTCACACACTGGTGGCGGCTCCGCTGCCGAACACTGGCGCCAACCTCCCACCAGAGGCAAGGTGGGGTTCGGTGTCTTGCCCAAGGACATTTCGACACATGGGCGTGCAAGGCGGGAATCGAACCTGCAATCTTACGATCATGAGTCGACCGCCCTACCACTGCACCATGGCCGCCCTTAGGAGCCCCAATTAGGAGCAGACAAATAAATGCCTTTGGAAAATGAGTGCATTGGTGGCATAGAAAATAGTTCTCAGCAACAGGGAGACGCTAAGCCTATTTCCTATTTCTCATTGTCTGACCCCATCAGTTAGGGGTTGGGGGGGTGGTTGTGTGTAGGTATGGGGAGGGGGGCTCTATTTTCGTTTTTTGCTTGTTTTTATATACATATATATATATATATATATATATATATATATATATATATATATTTGTTTTAATGTAAAGCACTTTGTGTTGTGCTTTCATAGGAAAAGTGCTATATAAAGTTTAATTTCATTTGAAGGGGGGCGGGGTTGCTCTACACCAATGATCCTCCCAACAAAGCAGAGGTATATTTTTCATGAACTACTGCCGCTCTGCAGAAACTATGTCCTAGAAAACCCCACAAGATTTACATTATTATAGCTAAAAATGGCATGACTACACTTAAAAAAAAAAACACTGGCAACGCTTTGAAAATGGACCAAACGATGATCAGAGTGGGTCTACAGAAATTCGGAATACATTTATCACATTTTATCTCCTAAAAACTGTTGAGTCTACGCACCAAAGCGTGTTCTGACCTCGTGCTGCCGTGGTTTGAAAACATAGCGGTTTGCCGGCGCTCCTTCAAAGACCACTGATGATAAGCAGGCCTGGCATGGCCGCTCCATTATCAGGCCATTTGCTATTCAAGGCTTCTAAATGAATCTAATCTTGCCCGAATCTCTTCTCAGTCCTGGTAATTAAAACAGATCTAAATGTTAATATTAGCCTGAAACATGCATATTTCTTCACTCAGTATTAGATTAGTAGCTGGTGTCTTTGTCTCTTCCTGCTTGTGATCTTCAGAGGTAAAACACAAGAAGACTCTATGTGCTGTGATGTTATGGGAGAAATCCTCTTCAAATTAAAGCAGCACACTCTTTGTAAGAACTTCTAAGTACATTATTCTAATTTGTTCACATCACTGGTGTCAAAAGGAAGAACATCTCAAATGTTTGCTCAGACTTAAAACACATAAAAGGGCCTTTGAGAAAGTAACCACCTCCTACTGATTCAAGCCACTAAGCAGGGTCTTGTAAAGGGAGATGCTCTGTTTATTCTGCTGGTCCTGTTCTCAAGAAATTCAAAGGGGTGACAGTAGAGTACAACTTGAAAAGTAAAACTATTTTTAAATCCCGACTGTTTTCAGAAATATCCAAATGACTGCAGCTTGGAAAGCCCAAGTTAGCATGCTAAACTGTAACATTTAGAGGAAGTTTGGCTTTTTTGTGTCTTTGTAAAAGTGGAATTTGTCTCTAAATGATTTCAAGAAGAAATTCCTTTGGACTAAAATACAAACGTTTGGCTAAAGTGCACAAAATCATTTGGGCAAAACGAAAGCTAATCAATGCAACCCACTATCCCCAGCTGTGGGGCACAGAGGTGGAAGGATGATGATGTGGGAGCCTAGAATCAAGTCTATCGGAGACATTTTTCCCAAAAGCACTTTTGCCAAGAGAAATGTCAACATACACAAATATATTATGAATATATAAAGTGCAGACCAAAAGTTTGGACACACCTTCTCATTCAAAGCGTTTTCTTTATTTTCACGACTATGAAAATTGTAGGTTCACACTGAAGGTATCAAAACTATGAATTAAATCATGTGGAATTATATACATAACAAACAAGTGTGAAACAACTGAAAATATGTCATATTCTAGGTTCTTCAGAGTAGCCACCTTTTGCTTTGATTACTGCTTTGCACACTCTTGACCTTCTCTTGATGAGCTTCAAGAGTGTGCAAAGAAGTGATCAAAGCAAAAGGTGGCTCTGCAATTTTCATAGTCACGAATTTAAAGAAAACTCAAACTGTGTCCAAACCTTTGGTCTGTACTGTATATACACACACACACACAAACACACACACATACAGTTATTTGTTCACCTGCAAACAAGCAAGATTTCTGGACACATCTTCTGTAAAATCACATTGTCGGATTTTTAATTAATTTATTTGTTAATTATGGTAAAAAATAAGTCTTTGTTCACCTACAAAGAGGTAAGATTTCAAGCTCTTACAGACCTGTAACTTCTTCTGTAGAGGATCCTCTGTCCTCCACTCGTTATCTGTATTAATGGCTCCAGTTTGAACTGGTTATCTATAGAAAAGACACCTGTCCACAACCTCACAGTCCCACTTCAAACTCCACTCTGACCAAGACCAAAGAGCTGTCTGAGGACACCAGAAACCAAAATGTTGACCTGCACCAGGCTGGGAAGACTGAACCTGCAATAGATCCGCATCTTGCTGTGAAGAAATCAACTGTAGAAGCAATTGTTAGGAAATGGAAGACATACAAGACCACTGATGACCTCCCTCCATCTGGGGCTCCACGCAAATGTGGCACTTTGTAACACAAAATGCACAATTTTTCTGGTATATCCAACTTACTGGCTCCACTATGGAAGTGATAGTACAACCATTATTGATTATATTTGTTGGTTAAAGTGTCAATCTTATTAGAAAAAAAAAATCCTGAAAATGTAGCATAACCATCATAACAACTATATGGTATAGTAGCTACCAAACACTTCTTTTTGGAAAAATAAATAAATAAAAGCACCCTTGGATCATCCAAATGTACTGGCTTGCTGTTAAAGGTTATTAAACTAAGATGGATTAGTTCAGAATCACTGAACCGAATGAAGAGGCTGGTTTTCAAAATCTGGCTTGGAGTGGCGGTTACAAAAAATGATGGTTAATATGTAATCAACCTGAGAGACGAGGCTCGACGCTCTCAACATCCAGGGTACAGTCAGACACGAACGCACCAATCCCCGTTCTCTTTTGAATTTGATTCGTTTCATTTCCTCTCTCAAAAAAGGTTTGGTTAGATGTGTTCCCTCTCAGCTCTGGATAACAGCTGCGTCATTTTCCCAGCAGACCTTTTCATCGCTTTTGTGTGTCATAGACGTATTAAGGTCACCCATTAAACCCCCCTGTGCCACACAAACAGTATAAAAAAAAACAACCACACACAAATCCCTACAATCTCCATCCATGTTTGTTCAGTCTTGCCTGTAGGTTGAGACCCTGCGTTTACACTGCTGCTGAAAGGTTGCTCAAAGTGAAATGTGACTGCAGCGGATCCTTCAGGTTGTGTCTCTTTAAGGTCTGTAAATGATTGAGAGGATCATATATGAACGTTGATAGTAAAGGGAAACGTGGACATTAGGGATTCAGTGGATTTCCTGACATGTGACATTTTCGAGGAGAAAGAGGGCAGAAAGGGGGGAGGAGCGTGGAGGACCCCTCTGACGCGCCGCCGTCACCTGTTTGCCGGTTGGTTTGCTGCGAGCGCTGCTGTGCGCTCTCAGAGGGGAAAGCTTTTGATGCCTGATTTGTCGCTTGGCTGAGTCTGCGCGCGGCTTGATGCTCGGTGGAGAGGCTGCCCCAGTCGCATCCTCTCCAAGAGCGGGATCCGACGGCGGCGGCGGCTCGGACAGGGCAGGATGAGGAGGCAGTACAGGGATGACGGGTATTACCCTTGCTCGGGGGTACGTTTACTGCCACTTGCACCCCAGAAACTTTGGAAAGTAGAAGCGGGAAGCAAAATGATGTTTTGTTTATGTTTTTTTCTGGTTTCATGCATCTTTTCGTCTGTTGAATTCCAATTTTTTTTTAAATCTATCTCCTTTTTGATGGATTTTTTTTTTTCTTCCTTTCATGCTCCACAGCAAGCCCTGGATTCCAACCTGAGCAATCTAATCAAGAGAAACAACGAGCTGGAGTCTCTGATGGGAAAACTGATCCAGACGTGTCAACATGTGGAGGTCAGACTCACCGTTTAACTTCCTGTCACCATAACACCAGAAAGTGTTGCTCTGGTCAACTTTTCTGCAGAACATTTTGCATTTTGACTCATATGATGCTAAAGTGCTTTTAAATAAAGCATTAGAACAGAGATGAAGACGTCTGAAAACAGCCTCTCTGCCTGGAAAAGCCTTTTCTTAAAGACCACCAAGTCAAATAATTGATTTTATTCCTTTGTAGGTTCTTCTAAAAGACAAAAAAAAAAGGGAATTGTTTAGCTGAAATAATTGGCTGAATAACAGCACCAAAGTGCTACAAATACGCAGAAAGAGTCAAAGTGTTAAGAAGCCGTCTATGGATGTGAAGTGGGCAGCTTGCATGAGGAGAAAAATTCATACTCAAACTTGTCAGACATGCGAAAAAGGTCACGCACACAGAAGTCTGGGTATCGCGTGCAGCTCAGGGAGCTTTTCCAAATGTTTCGCATCAGATTAAAGCGTCCCATAAAACTTCCCTGGAAATGACAGCGAGAGCACATTGGTGGGTGGGGGGGTGGGTGGGTGGGGGGGGCTGCAGACCCTCTGACTCACCCATCTCAGCTGCAACAGGGAGTCTGTGCTCTTTTGGTACATTAGATGTGCAAGTCTTATTAGCCTGAATGGGGCTTTTGTCGGCAGGATCGAATGCTAACCAACACTCGCAACCATCTTTGCTGCTTTCTCTGTAAAAAAAATATTTTTTTTCCTTTTGTTTTTTTTAAACAGTCTCTAAGGTTTATGTTGATATTTTAAGACGTTTTTCAAGTATTTATTCCTAAATGAAAATCTATCAAGCCAAAATAATATAAATAGATGGCGGTATAGCTCACATGGATTAAATATCTTGGTTTACTCAGAGGTAAAGTTTCATGTAGGATGACATGAAAATTAACCTCACATTAAAAACAGTCTAGATGTTTCTATTTTGATCCATTTACTGGTCAGACTGAACCACAGCGGCACGCAGCTTTAAATCTCAGTTATTCAAAGAAAAAATATCGGATTGGATCACTTGTTTTGGAGTTGAGTTGGAATAAATTGGCTTTCTTGTGAGTCCGTGTCTAAAAGAATCACTCGATGCTTCAGTCAGGCTGCAGTCTGTCAAATTATTGTGCTCCAGTGGTTTCCACCCACAGGCATGACGAGCTGCCGATCTGTACAGGTTTACTCGGATTATTTGAAAACACGGAACTGTCTTTGGTTCACAAAGACTTAATTTTTAGAAATAAAACGAAATTCTTAGCCCTTGTTCTATCATATGACCCGATCCTTCCATTGATGTGTTCTCCCTACCAGGACAAAGGTGGATAAAGGTGGAGAGGATTTCATGTAACCCATGGACACCAGTGAAGATCACAAATCATTGAAGAAAAAGGTTCAGCGCACTGTCTAGTGGGTCTAGATGACCCAACTCCCAACGTTAAAGTGCCTAGGATAGCACAAGGGTTACGCGATTTTGATGGCCAATAGTCAAACAGCTTGTTGTTAGCTACATGGACTTATCAGCAATCGATAAAAGACTATAGATTCCATGCTTGGTATGATATTTAAACGTGTCGGGACACAGATGCCCAAAGCTCTGACGTTAGTTCTACATCATTCCAATAACTCTGCAACAAAAACAGACTAGATGGCGAGACCAGAGAAAAAATATCAAACATGGATTTAGCTCTAAACTTTTTCGTCCACACCTGGAAGCCCTTCTGCTTTAAAAGATTTAGTGGGCGGTAAAAGAGCAAACCACCACTCAGTGCCAAAAGAATAAGAAACCAGCTTAGTCCTGGACCCTTCTAGACAAAGCAGCACCAACACATGAAGCTAAGCGTTCTAGCATGGTTTGGTACGGTTTAACTGGGCTAAACAGAACCTTAGTTTGGCTGCAAACAGCAACATTAATATAAGGTAGTATAATGAATCGATATGTATTCATATAACATTAATATAAAGAAATAAGCTTGAACATTATCACTAAATTGCAGTTCAAAGTATTGGTTTGGTATTTTTGTTAACTCACAGTTGTTAGAAAATGCATCACAATTAGAAAGTTAGATGACAGTTAGAGTCCCAAAAATAAATGAGTTAAAATCCCGTTTACACTCAGTTTGAACACTACAAAACAGCCTTTGACCATGAATCCTTTTCCCCCTGTTCTTTTGGAACAAACACAGCAGCTGCTGGCAGCTTCAATCTGTGTTCATGACACAGCAGTAAGACTCTAAAGTCTTAGCCTTACCTCTGATCCAGATTTGGGTTGTTGTGAGTCCAGCGATGCTCCACTAAGTCACTTTTGAACTTCACACCATCTGCAGCTCAAAACGTCTTCTCCTGTGATCAAAGTGAGGAGCAACAGAAGCTCTGGTGACAAATCCATGGAAACAGACTATATTCTGAGAATGGAACCATCACCGGGATGAGGTGATGGTTACTTTCTCTTTGATGCAGCATATCCCAATAGGGAGAAAGGTTCAGAAAATCTCACAATTTTCCATCATTTACATTTAAAAAAAAAGGGCCCAAATTTAGTCAATTAAAAACAGAATTTACCTGTTTCACAGCCTGCTTTTTCACACATCCCTTTAAAATACTGTCACCGTGACGAAAATCAACATTTTTCCAACAAAAGCACATTAAATCTCTATGTAGCTCATAAGCATCCAGTCTAAATAAATGATTCTCACATTTAAGTGTTGCTGGAAAGTTAGGAGCTGAAAAGAATAAAGCTTTGGGACTTGAATATTTTGGCAGATAAACACACCTGAGCAGCAAAGCTATGACATCATTTATTCCTCTAAACCAGTGTTTTTCAACCTTTTTTGAGCCGCGGCACACTTAAACCTTGACAAAAATCTCGCGGCACACCAGCATTCAAAAAAATAAAAAACAAAAGAAAAAGGGAGAAATTCAGTCTGTTTTGAACAGTTCCTCCACAATCTCACATTCTTTTTTTTATAATTGTGGCAGAAAACACTGGAAGCTGCAGCTGTTTTTTTCTCTAAAAGATGTAATAAAAGTTAAGTTAGACGATTTAAAAACTGTTTGATTTGTGTTCGTTGTGGTTTCAAGACGTTAAGAGGAGAGACGAGTTGGGTTACTTTTAACCCAATGCATCATGGGAGATGTAGTTCAATGATCCGCCGAATGCAGAACGACCAGCGTCTCTGAGCTTCATTGTTTTGATCACTTGTTCCACGGTCTGATACCGGATTCTGTTAAAGCTACACCGCTAAAGACGAGCTTTAGCTGGTATTTTATTTGAAACTGAGCGACTTTATCAGCAGAATGCACAAGGAAGTGAAGACTTTAACCACTTCTGATTGGTCAGACTGATGACATGTGATCAAGCCTCCAAGAATGATTGGTGGAGACGGTTAAAGGGGCGGGACTTTTCCTAAAACGGAGATTAAGCTGCAGCTAAACCGGTACCGTCATTTTTATCAAAATGTCTTTAATAGAATCAAATAAACACAAAGAAAAAAATATTTTATGATCTGTCATATTCCTTATTTCTTAGTGTTTTTTTTAGGGTTTGTTTGGATGAACAAAGAGGTGAAATCCTGGAGATCATAAATGTTTCAGTTGAGGGCAATTTCCCACGGCACACTAGTGTGCCGCAGCACACTGGTTGAAAAACACTGATCTAAAATAACCTATTCTTTATAATTTTCTTGTGGATTAATAATGCATTTTTAAATTTAAATAAATGTTTACCCCGTGTGTAACTGCACCAATTCTCTTTTTAATTAGGGAATACTAATTATTTTGTGTAGATTGTTCAAATACAGTAACTTGTGAGAGTTATGTAACGTAATAAATTACATTTCTTGGTGTGCGAATCTTATTTATAATGTTAACACATTTTACCATCAACAAATGTATTATTGTTTCAATGCTTTAAAGCATCACTAAATGCATTACAAATGTCTACATGCATTTTTTAAGGCATTAAAGTTTAACTGGCAAACATAAAAATATATGAAAAAAAAAAAATGACCACTTACTTTTTCCAGTAACTTCTTTGTCCCGAGAAAAAACGATTTCCAACATGTCAGAAAGAATCTACGATTTTGAAATAAACATATTAAAAATGGGAAAACTTCATAAAATAAAGTATATATGAAGGAACCAACCTGCCGCTCTCCTGGCCTCTGCTCTTCAACACCTGAAAGTCATTTACAGGATCACCATGATGCATTCAGGGACCACAAGAAGTGTAGGAACTGTTTTAGCTTTGAACTTTTTTGGTTAAAAACAAACATAATTGTACACACGATTGTGGTATAGTTTGGAAAAAATCGTTGTTTGTAGTTAAGAGGAGCTTTGCCTGTTTTTTATTTAGACATGTTTCACATGTTTTGACCTCGTCTTTGTTTTGTTTACACATTTCGTTTCTTTATATCATGTAGTGCAGTGTTTTTGTGGTCTTTTCTGTTAAAAATTCATCAAGCATGCTGTGATTATAGATTTATTTATTTATTAAAAACTAAATTACCATTAAGAAGGAATGTCTTTTTATTATTTTTTAGGTTACGTAAAATTACATTTTAATAAACTGAAGGGAAAACTTTACACTAATTTATTTGAAATGATTGATTGTATGATTTGCAACCCTGTGACAGACTGGCGACCTGTCCAGGATTTCCCCCGCCTTTTTACCCATTGGTTGGCTAGGATAGGCTCCAGCAGCCCCCTGACCCCAAAAGGGACAAAATGGGTTTAGAAGATGAATGAATGAATGAATATCATTGAAAACTATCAAAACTTTTAGGAGAAACAGCCTGAAATTACTTCTGCTTTAATTATACAAAAAAATGCACACGCGAAAATGGAGGGACTATACATCAATACAGACTACAAAGTTTCTCTTTTTTTTAATTTTTGGTTGCTGGTGTGCCACGAGATTTTTGTCAAGGAAAAAGTGTAGCTGGGACTTAAAGAAGGTTGAAAAACTCTGACGTAGTGTGTGACTCGATCAAAATCGGATGTTGTGTCCCGATCAGTGTTGGGATCATTCTTTTTTATGTTATTGATCAGCACTGTGCATTTTATTTGAAATAAATGTCCTAGTAGGAGTCTGCACATCATGAACGGATGACGATATTTGAAACTGGAGGCCAGCAGCTAGCAAAAGCAGCTCTGGGAAGTGACACGGACTTGGGGGCTGGAAAACTCTTAATAAATGTTTAAAACTGACAGCAAGTGTCTCTTAAAGCAAACAACGACCTACAAAGACATTTCAACTGAAAAAACATTGGATTTTTGTTTTTTTTTTGCAATTGGAACGCCGCTTTCCTGCCGCTGATAGAGAGACGCTGCAAAGTGCAGGTTCCTAAAGAAGAGAAAAAAAATACTACATAAATCCATAATCTCTCAAAAACAATCAAAACTAATAAATGGTTCGATTGAAATGAGCTAGTCATGAAAAATCAATGATTAAGGGGACAAGAATGTCATTGCTTTTAATTCTTAATAGAGATATGATCACATCTGATCCAAACTGTTTAAGATCAGAAACACTACAGTTTCCAAACGTTCTCGCATGACTAGTTATCACCTATTCGTACTATTTTCTAGTTAACATTTTTTAACTAGTTAACTGTTGCACTAGCTTTACTTGTTTTTTGAAGCTACTTCACACATGTGCTCTGTTTAAAATAAAAATAGAGACCACCCTGGATCACTTTTTCACTTTTTAAAAAATGTTTTACAAAAGTATCGGATCAGGATTTGGTACCAGAATCGAATGACTCGGAACCGGGACAAAAACCTCTGAAGGGGACATCCCTAGTCTGTACACATTTGATATTTGTTATAAAACAGGAAAAACTGCTTGATCTCAATTTTTACAGGTAGAAAATGGAAAAACGTGATATTCAGAATTGAGTTTTTGGAAAGTTTGAGGTTCATTGTTGAAATATGGTATAATATAATGAAAAGTATTTGTAAAAAATACAGACGGCTATCAAGCATCACCACAGAAAAGTGTTTTTAGGGATAAATTATTAAAGCAAACTGGAAAGAAAATAAATAAATAAGGGCCTCAGACAACCAAGGGGTTCAGCTAAGCCAAGATTGTATGTCTTCATCAATGCCTGCTGTAGATCATGACATCACTTCCACTTTTGTTTCCTACTCATGGGATAATATATATGCTAGAAAAATGTTTTTTTTTTGTTTCGGGCTCCATTATTAGGCAACACAAAAAATGCTGGAAAACATCACCAAAGGGACAAACTATTCATCCTTTCCAAGCTTGTTCCATGACTTTTCTACAGACGCAGGGATTTTTACTTGAACACTTTTCCAGAAGGGAAATGAACTGGCCGTATTTCAGTTTACACAGACCTGTATTGGTATTTACTTCTCTGCAGTTACATGTTGGCTTGGAAACACCGCAGCTAGAAAAAACAAACACAAAAAAACTTTTTATAAGGTGTTGAAAGGAACTCTATGAAGTGGCTACAATGAGGAGTTACAGATTATAAAGCTGGTTCTAGAACTGGCCTGGAACAGCCGCCTTAGAGATTAAACAGACTGTGAAATGTCCACATTTCTACAACCTCAGAGACGGAGGGGTTTCCTTATACTGGCCTCAATGGAAAAGCTCCGTTTATTTTAATCAACTGAACTTTTTCCCAAAACATTCCAAAAAATCCAATGATTTCAGACTGGGTGGCAATTCAGCACTTTTCTGTTGGTCATTTGCCTTCAGTTTTCATTAGTGATATATAAAATGTTTGGACAAAAGGTTGCATTAAGTTAGGCAATCTCCCTACAGTTAGCTCGGCGTGTTTGCAGAAGAGTCTCTCCACTTTTCTTTGAATAACACCTCAACTTGACAGATTTACTGAAAGATTTACTTAGAACTTGCTCAAAAAAAGAGCAACAGTCCTTTAGTAACTCCATCATCATTTGATTTTTGATTTGAAGCCAGACGTCCCTATAAATAGGGACACATTTTGGACTTTGGACCTTACCTTTTTTTAAAAAAAAAAAAAAAGGACAATGAGGTGGAAGAAACACACATGTCTGCGGTTGGGACATTTTAGAGCTGAGGATGTGTCAGAAACACATAATAATAATAATTAGGGGTGTAAGAAAAAATCGATTCTGCAATATATCGCCATACGTCATTTGGCAATACTTGTATCGATTCAAAATGCTGCCAGATCGATAGTTATTTAATTATTTCTGAGCGTCCTTCGGCATCTGACTCTTGTTGTCCACTTCACCCTCCGACCACTAGTTGGCAGCAGAGCACACAGAGCCTCTTTGAGCTTGTTCTGTTGTTATGAGACATAAGGTGAGAGCGGAGCTGCGCTTTTCACGGGGCCGCCGCAGAACAGCTGATTGGTCCCGTATGCGCTTCCAAAGCTTTCTCTCAGCGAAACACCGTCTATGAATGACGTAAACCAGAGCAGAAGTGACACACGATCGGAATGACAGTTTACATGTACCACGATCGGATAAAGGATCGGTATAACCCACCTATCTCGATCGGAAAGAAATTTTGATCCGAACGAGTCTGATCGGGGCAGACTATTCCGAACGGCGCGTTTACATGACACATTTTCTTTCCGATCAGGTAGTCTTTCCGATTACTTTTGCCCATGTAAACGCGGCTATTGTGGTGATCAGCGTTACCAGTTTACTTCCGTGTGTGAGAAGCGTGGCTGCAAAGGTGCAACAGAGCATATATGTTGACAAAGCCCCTTTTTTTTTGTCACATTAAAGCAACTTTCCTTCTTTTCTTTCATGCTGCCTCATCATCACACTTCTTTCTGGAAAGAATCAGTGTGTCGTCTTTGTTTTTTAAAGCACCATTCAGGCTCCTGAACTGTTTAAAAGCACTAGAGAAGCTACATTAATGCTGAAAATAAACAGCATTTTATTTCCCCAATAGAAATCTATTGGTTAAGACTCATTCATTCTTTGTTTTTTCTTACACTGAAAAATACATATATATATTTTAAAATCAGACAATGTTGACTGTTCCCTTTCTATATTTTAACTTTCCAAAATAAAAGCACTATGAATTTGCTTTGGTAAACGCAACTTATATATGAGATACAATCGCAGTGCTTAACATTGTGATCATTAAACCAAATTTGACCATTTTATTACAGTGGAAGACACTCAAATTCAGGTTGAGTTTTTTTAAAGTCATATTTAAAAAAACAGAAAGAAAACGTGTTTGGGTAAAATATCGGGATACGTATCGTATCGCCAGACTCTTGCCAATACACACCCCTAATAATAATACATTTTATTTGTTAGGCGCCTTTCTAGGAACCCAAGGTCGACGAACATAAAAGTAAAAATAAAAATAAAAGCAACAAAAGCAACATTTAAATAAGGCCAGGAATAATAAGTTATTGAGGGAAATATTCAAGTTGGAAAAGGTGAGTTTTTAGTTCATCAATAAAAGTAAAACGTCTTGGATGTTAACTTCCACCACACAGGAGAGAAAAAAAGGTGACTCCGAGTTAATCGGACACCTAGTGGTTGGTTGGTGAACTGCGCTGGCTCCATCTTTTAAAAAAAAATCTGAATTATGGATGTGAAATGGAATAGAATCAAACGTTCTTGATCTAAAAATGGAGACATTGATTTTTTTCATGAGAACTGAAAAAACTAAAGATTATAAATGGCTAAGAAAAACAACATGTTAGAAATAGGTGTCCATTAGCTGTAAATGAATGTAGTCACTGTGTTCTGGGGGGATCCAGTTCAAAATCTAGAGCCTTTTTGTCCATTTTCTATTAGGCTAGGCTCACTAAAGTCTTTTCGTGCCAAGATTGTCCTCCCAGCAAGCTAAAAACACGGATGCAGATTATGAAAACAGGTTACATGACGGAATCTGTTGTAAATGAAGATTGAAAAAGACTTTCCTTAAGGAGTAGGACTTTCATCTAATGTTGCTTTAAAGGTTTCTGTAAACATAATCTCCTAAATTTGCCACAAAAATATGGATTTGGAAGTTTATACAACATGCTGTTGCAATATTTCACTTTTATTTTTACTGTTGTAAATTTAAGCAACAGCCATTTCATTCCAATTCATTTATAATGAAAAAAACCTTATCCAAATAACCCAGAAAATATATATACATGGGAACAAATTTGGGGGTTTTGCACTAACATTGTGTGGATTGGCCAATTTATATCCCCAATTCTTTTTTTGTATTTATTAGATTTAAAGGGCACACATAAAAACAACAACAGCCCCATGGCCATCTCTCAATGCTCTTAGCAACAGCTAAAACATTGGCAGCTTTTGGAGCCAGATGGGCTTTTAATACAGAATAAGAATCAGCAAATAAAAGGCAGATTGATGCTAAAAGTTGACAGAAATCACTTTGAATAAAAATAACAAAGGGGTTAAAGCACACGACCACTTACATGCTGGCGCGTTTGCTTTTAGTAAATCCCCAAACTGACACATATTGTAGCCTTTCACGCTGTAAAACATTCTTTCAAATACTAAAAGTTAACGTAACTCCAGCTGGTTCTTAAGTGGAGAAGAGCAGCTTTGCACAGTTATCGATAAAGTAATGTGTTGCATTTCTACGCTAAGCGTGAACGGAGTTAAGTGTGTGACGGTTAGGCGTCGCTGGCGACACCTCTGGTTTCAAATGGGTTAGAAAGTGTAAACAACTCACACCACGCTGGTATTACTGTACATTCACATGTCGAATGCTTTCCTTTTGTCTGAACGATGGAGGAAAAAGAGCTGTGGTGACCTCAGGGAGGTTCCTCTACCCCCCCTTCATGATTTGTCTGACCTGGTCTGGATTTCAGGTGAACGCATCCCGTCAGGAGGGCAAGCTCATGGAGGAGTGTGATGTCCTGATTGACATCATTCAGCAGAGGAGGCAGATCATTGGCAGCAAGATCAAGGAGGGGAAGGTGAGCTCAACTGTTGTTTTTTTAACTTCAGTCAACAGCTGTAAGGCTTCAACATTCCACAGAAACTCTCCTACCAGGACATTCCTCAAAAAATACAAATAAAAAAAAGGATTTCTTTGCCATTTTGAGCAAGTCAGTCATCAGAAGTTGGACAAAAGTCGCTAACAATCCACTTTAATGACGGTTACTACAGCTGGCTGCACTAATCATGCTTTAAATACAGCTATATCAGTTTAAAACATATCAAACCTCGGTTTATGTTGATTTCTCACACCATCGAGCCCATCATGAAAGTGGGAACAGATGGCGGCTGTTGAAAAGTCTGAGGCAAGGACCCCCTTGACGGAATCCGAACAGATCAGGGAGAGGGGGGGGAAGCGTTACACGGGCCAAAAAGTAGATCCCAGAGCATATGGAGGGGATGTTTGCTTGATCTGTAAACCCGGATCATTTTTAAGCTGTGTCTAATAAGACTTGGAATGCTGTAGAAAGGCTTTTCAGCTATTAGCACTGCATTAGGGAAGAAAAAAAGCCAAATATTTTTTTCATTTAAACCGATTAGGGGTCCATTTTATAACAAAAAGAAAAAAATCTTCCCTGTGACAAATATTTCTGCAGCTTTTGTTTTTTTTTTTTTTTTCCTCCAGAAGTTGGAGCAGTCATCTGACCCCAATCTAACCGCTGACCTAAATCTGCCTCTTAAAATCTGTGGGTATGGGGGAGAGGAAATTAAAGCCAACAGCTCGCAAAGGGGGTTGGGGCGGGGTGAAATCCCAGATTTGAGTGCACCAGAATCCCTGGCATGCTTGACATGTTTGTCTTGTGCTTGTAGAACGGGGATTTTTTTTTTTTGCTTCAGCTCCTCAGAAAACTTCCAGAGATGGACAAAACTTTGACTTTTGATAGCATTTGTTGTTCTTTTTATATGAGATAAAATATAATTTTTAGGATTATTTTGACCGGATTCTTTAAAAATGTAGCAGAAAATCAACAATTTACCATTTTGATTTTGCAAAAAAGATGGGAGAAAAGTAAATGTATTGAAAATGTTTTGCCTTTTCTACAAGTGAATAAAACCTAAAGAATGACCAAATACATCAGTCATCCTTCCATCTGATTTGTTCCTTCCTGATTATGTTCTTGCCCCCTGGTGACCTCTAAAGCTTTAATCCTACAATATTCAATGCCTCTTTCCTTGAATTCATTATTGCTTTTGCTTTGACTCTTTTCTTTGGCCCAATGTTTCAAGGCTCAGAGGCTTCGAAAGCTGGCCCAACAAATTTCCAACTGCAAGCAGTGCATCGAGAGGTCCTCCGCCCTCATCACGCAAGCTGACCAGACGCTGAAAGAGACGGATCACGCTCGCTTCCTGCAGACGGCCAAGAGCATCAACGAGAGGTCAGGGGGCTCGCATTCTGCCTAAACATGCCCCAAATAACTTAACATTGCACATCCATGTCTGCCTACAAGGAAGCTCTGCTTAAATAGAAGACGAGAGGCAGTTTTGACAGTCACCAGGAGCTGTTCAGCATTTCATCCTTTATTAATCGAGCTTAATATGACGGCCAACTTCAGCCTTGATTTGGTGAAGGAAGTTTTGTTTAGTGTGGCAGTAGCAAAGGGAATTAAAGTACTTGTTACCTTTTAGTCCATCCAACCATGCATCTGTTATGGATTGTACATTTGGAGTCTCAGAGGAGAGCATTCAAGCAGAGACTTCAAGATCTCCCCGAAATGCTTCTCAAACATCAGCTGAGGGATGGACTTTGTTCTGCAAATTCAGACCTTCCTCTAGAAGGAAATGCCTGGACTACCGCCAATACTGGCGATATGCTATTACCCAACCAGATGGGTCGTTTTAAAGCTAGGAATACGCTAGTGCAGTGGTCCCAAAACCCTGGGCTGCAGACCAGTACCGGTAGGTGGGCCACTTGGTACCAGGGAGCAAACAAAATGTGTATAGTAACTGACATTGTTTCCATTTTGTTTATTTTCTAATTCTGAAGAAAGTTTTAATTTGGAAAACTATCAGATTCTGTCCAACACATCCTTCTATGACTTAGAGGGATAAAAAGTCTGTGTAAACACGTGCATATGCACATTTAGGGCTTAAGCGTTCAAAACTTTTGCCTTTACTCAATGATACAATAGTTTCTACGCCCAT
Source organism: Oryzias curvinotus (assembly GCA_023969325.1). NCBI lineage: Eukaryota > Metazoa > Chordata > Actinopteri > Beloniformes > Adrianichthyidae > Oryzias > Oryzias curvinotus. The sequence goes on along the minus strand of CM043707.1, from coordinate 8,170,151 downwards.
TTTCGAGCTCTAAATACAAGAAGCGCAGCCATTGAATGCACGTTGAAAGTTAAACCAGGCTGAACTTTGACCAATCAGGGGCTAAGATTTGGTAGTGACATATGAATGGCATCCCCTTTATTTCACAGAAGTGCCAACTGTTTGAAAATTAAGTATGGAGCAGAAATGAGTAATTGTGGTTTGTGCCCGGCTGGAATTTAATGACACCAAGTCTTTCATATGTTGGAATAAAGCTGGGGAAAAAAAGCCTGGAGGAAGATTCAAGAGTTTTGCACTGCCTCAACATTTTGCACCAAGTCTCTTCCAACTGCAGGTGGACTTGGGCTAGTATCGGGTACCGACAGTCCAGTGTGAATACCATATGCTAAACGCGTGGTGCACATGTAGCATTAGTCTAAACAGAGCTCACAACCTCCTAAATACCTACATTCTCCTAGTTCTCTTTGGGCAGATCTGAGGGGATCTCTTGGACTGCCAGGAGATATTTACGTAGTACACCACCTGGACGTACCTCACAGCCATTGGCATTAAGTCGAGAGTACCTCCACCTGAAGACGATCAAAACCACCCTGAACAAACATCCTTATTCATTTTGAATAAATATGCCAGATGATAGGATGGGGGAAGTTGTTCCAAGTCTTTGAGGGCTGGTGTCCTGTCCATCAACACCTGATTTGAATCATCATCAGCGGACTGATATTGGTCAGCCCTCACACAGATAACCCAACTAACGTCTCTACTCAAACCCCCATATAAGTGGAGCGCTCGAATCGCTGCAGAGATTGATCTGATCTCAATCTAATGGTCCTTAAATCCTTCAACCCGAGGCAACAAATTAGAAACCAACCATTTCAAACTGTTTTTCGTGCGCGATATTCGCCGACGTTTAACGCCTCCTGACTAAACAAAGGGCACCAATGTGAGTGTGCACACCGACGCGAAAAAACGCCACGCGTCAAAGCGTCACTTTTTAAAAAACGCCTCGGGTTCGTTTTTTGGGTTTGACGCCACCACATACTTTACTCCAGACGCCTCCAGCAAGAGCAGAAAATCCCTGCTCCATAAAGCAAGCAGAGACCACAAAAACACCCAAATGTTAAATTCACATGATGATCATGTGTTTCTATGTAACCTCATGACATTTAATTTGTTTTTTGTTTTGATTTTTTGGGGTGATAACAATCTAGGGTCTCCATGGCAACTGCATCTACACAAGTACTGATCCCTGAGATTCACCTGACTGATACCTTTGATACTTTTGCGCTGGACTTCACCAGAGAGAAGAAGTTGCTGGAGAACCTGGATTACCTCACTGGTAAGGTTTTATCTCTGTGTTTCCAGTTAAATTACCCTTTTAGTGCCGCAGATGTCGCCGCAGAGACGAAATAACACATCCTCAAAGAACTCTTCGACGGTTTGTGGAATTTCCGTAATTCCAACGTACTCTGAAGCTGAGGTTTTCTGTAGAACTGTGTTTGATTTACTGTATAGTTTCTCTTAAGTGAGAAGTGTCGGGTTATATTTAAAGTTAAAGTTAAAGTACCATTATCTCTTACACAACCAGGTGTGTGAAGTTTGTTCTCCGCATTTGACCCCTCTGTGAGCTGCAGACACAGCCACGCTCGGCAACCATTTGGTGGATTAACCCCCCCAATCCAACCCTTAATGCTAAGGGGCAAGCAGGGAGGCGTTGGGTCAATTTTTAGAGTCTTTGGTATGACTCTGCCTGGATTTGAACACCCGATCTTCCAGTCACAGGGTGGACACAGTACCACAAGGCCACTGAGCTGGTCTTGTGGTACTGCAATATCGTGATGTTTTTTTGAACTGTAAATTGTACAGAGTTCACAACTGTAGTCTTTGTTGAAAAAGCACATGTTCTTCAATTCTTTTCCCTTTTCTTTCTCACTGTGGAAAATCAACATGTACAGATCAAAGGGTTTATCCTCACCTATTGTTTTTAAAAGTATGATTGAGAGAGTTCCTAAATGTGTAAATAAATGTTATTGTGTTGGAATACTAATGTCATCTAAAAATGCATTTTGACTGGAGTCGTCGAGGGCTTGAAAGGCCCGTACACACCGGGACGAATTTCGTGCGCGATATTCGCCGACGTTTAACGTCTCCTGACTAAACAAAGGGCACCAATGTGAGTGTGCACACCGACGCGAAAAAACGCCACGCGTCAAAGCGTCACTTTTTAAAAAACGCCTCGGGTTCGTTTTTTTGGTTTGACGCGTCGCGTCAAAAACTATACAACCAATGAGAATGGCGCTTTTGCACACGTGTCTGGAGCTTCTGAAGTTACAGTAAAACACAACTTGGGGGCACTCAAACACAACACTGCCTTTCTGAGCACACATACCAGCAAAGAAGATAGACGCCAAGTAGCGGCTACACTGCTGCAAAGAAATAATGACGGACATTCTAAAATATCCCCGAAAACGCTCATGAGACATTTTCAGCTCTTGTACCAGTCGATAAAACTCACCATGTTCTTCTCTTCTCGTAACTATGGGATGTACCCATAATCGGCGTCTTTTCCGGCGTCTTTCATCATTCAACAGAACAATAATTTCTTCATCAGTGGAACTGGAGCTGGAGCTACTGGTGCTTGAAATATTCATGTTTTCTTTGTTTGATTCTGACAAGCGCGTAAATACTGGCTCTCTTCTTCTGAGTGAAAAGCGACCACCTTGTGTACAGGAGTATTTCTGTTTAACATCAAGCGCCATCTAATGTCAGGGAATGAAATTGCATGTTGGCTCGGCTCATCGTCAGCGAAAATCGCCTGGGTGTGAACAAAAGAGACGTGGCGAAAAACGCTGGCGAATAACGCCCGGTGAATATTTGTCCCGGTGTGTACGTGTGTTAAGAGTGAAGGACCCTCATTTGTTCTTTTTACTGTTCACTTCAGCTGGTTTACGTTGATTGTGTAAAGTGTTGCATTACAGCACAAAGCTGCTTTTCTATGCTTCAGAATCTGTTGGCATTTTGTGAACTGTGTAAACAGTTGAATATTTAAGAAAATTTAAATAAATAAAAACACTGGAGCTATAACCTCAGGGTTAGAGGAACAACATTTCTAATCAAATGGGATGTCATATCTCTGCTTTGTTCCTCCTCAGTTGTGAAATCTAAAAGTAGCTGCTCTGTGTTTCACTTTAAACCTAAATTTCTGCCAAAGATAAAGTAACAGACCCGTGTCTAATAATTCTAAAATGCAATTTTCTACCTTCATTTTCTGTCCCACTTGCAATCAAACATTACTTTGTGAATTAAGAGGACAGGAGAGACGAAAGCAGACCAAAACAACAAAAAACAGAGAAAAGTCCGCGTTTGTGTGTTTTTGAGGCTCTGTGAAAATGGTTGGCTCATACTCGATCTCTGCGATGGATGAGGTCTTGGCTGGAGGGCCTTTTTACCGAGTGAATCATTCTGAATCACTCCACTATGTGCAGCCACTCATGGCAGAAGGCTCAAGAGTGGGGGAGAGTGACAGATAAAGGAAGAGAGATGAAGTGGCTTTACAATCATTTTAAGCCAAGTATTTGGGTCTTTATTTCTATCCCGCTTCTTTTTTTTCCTACAAGAAACTGCAGAAACACGAAGATAATCAATTAAACGGGTGTTTCTGCAGAATATACAACAGTAATAGCATAAAATAGGTTTAGTCTTAAATCAGTAGCTGACTATAATGGATAATATATTGGCCATTTCATAATGAAGTAACATTTTCTTGATAAAATACCTGTTGTTGTAGCATTGTCCTAATGTAAACATTATTTTTCTTTATCACTTACAACGTCTAGCCTTTTGCCATCCTGGAAAGACCATCTTTAATCCAACTTCTAATGAACCCATAAGGCCATAAATTGAACCAAATGGGCATGTAGAATGCTGATTAGGGTTACTGTTATTGTAATAACTTTTAAGTGTAGCAGCAAGATAATGATTATGTGCTTCATTCTTCACAGCTCCGAGTGCTCCATCCATAAGGGAAGAGCTGTGCACGGCGTCGTACGATACCATCAGCGTCCACTGGACATCTGATGATGAGTTTTCCGTCGTGTCCTATGAGCTCCAGTATACCATCTTCACTGGGCAGTCCAACATTGCCAGTAAGTTTTTTTTTTTTTTAAATGGTTTATTTCAAGCAATCAAGTAGGAACAATACACAAAAGCAAAACAATCATCAGTTATACATTCATACAGTAACTAATCAAACTTAGGATAATTAGGCATATTAATAAATATTGCTTGAAAGGGAGTGGAAGGAAGCGAACTTATATAATCCCACCCCGTTATACTATAACCATTTTATTACATGATTTATCAATATCCGGTTCCTAGTTTTTATCAGACAGAATTAAAAATCATAAGGTATCAATAAAGCACATGACAAAGATGAATTATTATGTTAAAAATAACTATTTTAGAAATCAACATGGCAAATGCAGATCAGTTATCTAAAATATATGTTACTCATAAAAGTCATTCATATGATTAGAACATAATACTATATCAGTAAAATAGACAACACTGTTTCAGAGATTTTCATAGTAAACTTTCATCAAGTATCAAAAGTTAAAAACATGTGCAAAATTATGTCACATTAGGAAAGATTTTCGAATCAATTTATCAATTTTTGGAGCAAGTGAAGTAATATCATTAAATTATTATTATTATTATTATTATTATTCTTTTTTTTTTTTATATTTAATAAGGTAATGCTGTAAGGGAGAGAAAAAAAACCTAACAAAAACAAAAAATAAAAGGGTCCATATTCTGTCAATTATCCAAGGTTGGCATATCTTCTTCTGCTGAAAAAACAGCTGATCTTCTGGGTTCAAAACAGTTTCTAGTCTCTTCCATGTTATGTCTGCAGACATTAGATTCAGGTCCATATCCTTCTTCAGCTGATATCAGCTCGGTGAAAGTTGAGGTCAAGTTGTCTGCAGGTCAGAAATCTCTGCTGTTGATTCAGGCAACGTCAGACGATGGAGAAAGTGATGAATCCACGTGTCATATTTCTTGAAATTATTTGACTCTTTGGTTTAATACTCCATGTTGATTCAGACGACCGTGATCAAGCACTTCTCAAAATCCTTCATGGTGTTCACAACCAGAACCTTGGACCGGTCCGGTGGACCGAGTGGTTTGACGTAAATCCTGCAGCCTTTCACCCAAGTGTTCTCAATCTGCTTACGCTTCCTGAGAAGCCGTGCATGTTTGGAGATTTCAGCATTCCTTCTGGTCAGATGGTCGTTCAGATAAACAGCAGAACCTCTCAGGTTCTTCTTGAGGTTCATCAGAGCTAGCTTGTGTTTGTGATTCACAAACCTGATGAGGATCGCTGGTTTATCCGTCTCCTTTCTCCTGGGGAGCAGGTGGCAGGTCTCGATGGTGTTGAGATCCAGGGAAATCCCTTTAGATGTGAGAAATGAATGTATTTGCTGCTCCAGAGACTCTGCACCGCGCTCCGTATTAGCACTGCTAGCTACGCTAGCGCTAGCATTAGCATTAGCAGTGCTCGCTCCTGCTGTTGGCTTCGCTCCAGGTTTGATCGGTACTCCAGTGAGAATGACATTATTCATCCTTACTTGCTGTTCCACATCGTCCAGTCTTTTCTCCAGAATGTCGACCCGGTTTTCTCGTTGCTCGTTTTGAGCCAGAAATCTTCGGAACTCTTCCATCATCTCCATGAGTGGCGTTAGCTTAGCCGACACCTGATCCATAAAAGATTTAAGCGTTTCTTGAATGCTATCGATAGCTTTTTTGAGCTCTTCATATTCCTGGGATTTCTTAGGGGGCATGGTCAGCTCTCTTTTTGGAGAAAATCAACTTTTTAAGTCATTTAAAGATAGTTGTATCCGCAGAGAGGAACACCACGCGCCCTGCCTGTAACCCGGAACCGAAAAAAAAAAAAAAAAAAAAGTAAGTTTATTTAGCAAAGGATTTTCAAGTAAGAATACGTGGCTATTATGGGTTTGTTCAAGTCAGACAGCAGGTTTTATATAAAATTATAGGTTTGAGTGTGGAAATGGTGGAAATGTAGGCGTCACATCCGTTTAAACCATGCAATCAAGCTGGGTGAACACAAGTTAGGAAGCTTTCTCTCCCTTTAAGAGCCTCAGCTTGAAGGTATTACGAGCAGTTAGAACAAGAAGCTATTTGTTTTTTTTGGTTAATTTAGTCCATCCAAGTTTTTAAAAACAATGGCAACTGTTTAGTTACCATCTTTGAACTGATATAAAAAACCAGTAGAAGGTATTTCCCATAAAAATATAGTTTCAGTTGTGCAAGTTCTTCAAATATGGAGCCAATTTAGAAAGAGAGACTAAGAGTGAAATATTAATGTTGTCTAAATGATACTAGGGCCAACATGAAAATAATAAATAAATACAAGAATAATTACAATAATAAAGTCGTACATTTATGAAAAAACATTAAAAACTTTACAAGAATAAATTGGTAAACTTAAGAGAAAAAGGTCGTAATTTACATGAATAAAGTCGTACATTTATGAAAATAAAAAATTTTACAAGAATAAATTGGTAAACTTAAGAGAAAAAGGTTGTAATTTACATGAATAAAGTCGTACATTTATGGAGAAAAAGTTGTAATTTTACGAGGAAAATATAGCCTCCATCCATATCATCTTCTAAAGTGTGTCTTAAGGATGTCCCTATCCTTAAGGCTTTTTATCCAATGTTAAATTGAACTTTATCTCACGGAAAAATTCTCTTATCATGGAAGCTCCAAAAACAACAAGTGATGGTATATTTACAGCTCACTAGATATCTGATGAAACAAAAAAATGGCTAAATAGATACACAAACATTTGTGCAAACTTTGATGACCTGGTCACAGAGACCTGTGATGACAATCCCTGTTACAGTTGGGGTGTCTGAGTCTGTCGCTACAGAAACTTCACCGCCTCTTTAATGTTGACGCATTGAAAGACTTAGTAATTCTTTATTTGGGAAACCAATGCTGAGGTAACCGCTTCCAATGTGCTTCTCTGAAAACATTATATTGGTCCTATTTCTGTTTAGATTTTCTTGGTAAACACATTTTTACCTAATAAATGTAAGATTTTAATCTAGTAAACTCCTCAGTTTATAAATTTGAAATTTTAACTTTATTATAGTAAAATATTGACTCTTACTCATAATTCTACGAGTTTATTCTTGTAAAATTTTGACTTTTCTCATTTTACAAATTTATTTTTGTAAAAATACAACTTTTTTTTCTTATTTTGTGACTGTTCTTGTTAAATTATGACTTTCTTTCTCATAACTTGTGCGGTTGTTGTTTTTCCTGTTCCATTTTTATTGACATATTGGTGGCTCTAATACTACTTTGTAAAGAATCACAAAAACAGTTGGGGCTAAATGCTCACACGCTTATGAACTGTTCTGCTCTGAAAGCACCTGTGTCTACTACCAATGTGCATGTCAACATTTTAGCCACTTCACTTGAGAACCCAGGTAATGGTCGAACCTCACAACATCCAATAATGTATTCTTCATGAAAATAAAAATGTGTAGAGCCAACTTTACAGGCTAATGTTCTCTCTATCTGCAAACGAAGCAAATCTAAAGCTCTACAACTTGGACAATGGTTCATTCCCAACCAGAAGTTGGCATTCCTTCCTTCTCTCACTAAATCATGGCTAGACATGTTTAGGTGCTGGTTCCCAACCCAGATTTACATTCGACTACTGATCATTCATCTAAAACAGAACTCCCAGGAAATGTAGAAGGTATGAATGGAATTAGGGACAAAATGGTCCTTTGTGAGGTGTATTACACACATTTGCAACAAGTTCAATTAACTGTTAATAATTTATAATTTTAATTCTCTAACTCCAATTTCTTCCGGATCGATCAGGGTCTTCACCAAACACGTTGGGACCAAATGTGTCATAATTCTAATAAAGGCTGTAAAAAAAAGCAGCTGGACCACGGTTTAGTGTCTCTAAAGATTGAAAGGCTATCAGACTTCTGTCCTCATGCAAAGGCAAAGACTTTTCTAGAGAGGGTTAAAACTGCCATTCCCCCACCCTTTCAAAAATGGTTCTTTTAAAGAGTGGAGCCAACACCCCAATTTGGCAACCCATGTGAAGTTTGAAAAGGTCCTTCAATGGATCCTTGAGGGTCTTGAGAAGAAAAACTGGAAAGAAAGCGCCTCTTCTACCGCAGTTTTGTCAAATAATGAAACTTTGTTTAAAACAAAATGGGTGTGGCCCAAGATTCCCAGCATTCTAAAACATATTTTAAGAAATCCTAACCACAGTCCAGAATATGTTTACTATCAAATGCATGGTGAAAAAAACAACCCTTTAATGGGTATGTCATTCATTCAGGTACGTGAAAGCCCAACAGGTGTAGGATTGAGATTGAAGATGAGTTTGGGCAGCTGGCAGCCAGAAAACACGTTAGCATCTCAGACGCACACTGCGTGACACAGTGTCTTGTAACATAATGACAGACACGCACAAATACACACACCTTCTCAAACACACACACAGACATACCCTGGAAAAACGTGGGCACACCAGACTGAGCGAGCATTGGCTATAGAGAGGAAAATGAGGTCAAGGCACCTGAAGACAAGCTCCTCTGCTCCCTGTAAATCAAACTGCCTTTTCTCTTTCATACTCTCTTTTTTGATGTCTCTCTTTCAAAGATCCAAACACGTGTCTGCTCAAGTCTGCTTCCCTTTCATTCTTTTCTCACTTCCCTTTGTCAGTTTTACAATTTTCTTGAGCCTCTTTGTATTGAAATTCTGCCGTCTTCACAAAGTCATACCGACTGATGCTGACTTTTAATTTCTTAGGTCCCTGCAGCACATTAGGCACTAACATTTATCACAACATGACACTTTATTTGAGTTCTCCTGTCAAATTCTCTTTTCTACAAGATGCTGAGATGTTCTTTTTTTTTCGTCAGTTTATAATCACTAATGACAGAGGTGCTGCCGTCGGCATCCGAGTCGAGTGAAAGACGCTTCCCCAAGGAGCCGTTCCAATTAATCACTATGCAAGAAGCAGACAACGTGCAACATTAATGCAATAAAAAATAAATAAAAAAACTAAAACAACATCCTTTGCCCATGAGCATAATTACTCCCTACAGCCTTGTAAACTGATGTTGAAGGCAAATGAAACAAAGGGAAATTCATGTCTTAATTTTCCCTTGAACTGAAATTAAAGGCTTTTCTGTAAAATAGTATCCCAACTTTTCGAAATATTCCATCTGAAAGGGGTTCTGTACTGGTTTAAATGGGCCTATAAACATGATCTAGCTTATGATCGGTCCTAATCAGGCTATAATGACACTGGTAAAGTCTATAAATCGACTGAAATGAGGAATGTTTTTTTTTGTTTTTACTTGTCCTGTCCAACAGCTGGGCAAACAGATAAGAGCTGAAGGCCTCTTGTGTTGGACATATTTTGCTTTAACAACAGGGGTTATTAATCTTCAGACAAACCAGAGGAATGTCTGAATAAACCCCTTTTGTGGTTGAGGCCAAACTTTATTAAATTCCATCATGTTTGAAAATCTTTGGTGCTGGACCGGATGGAAAAGGAAAGGAGGGAAGAAGAGAGAGGGATGTTAGAGAGGAGGGGGGAGAGGAGGGTGATAATAGGAGGGGGGGGGGGGTAGAACCATGAAGCAGCCTAAAGCAACAACTTTACTGGATGTTTATCATTACGGTAAGGTTCAAGTGTAATACACATCTCAAAGGGCGGGGCCTGTCCACACACACATTCAGATGTTATAAACACACCTGTTAACTGTAAAGATGTCTACATGTCAACATGTACACAAAACATGCACACAATACAGATATTGTTCACACACGCATACTTATGCCTTTAAACCAACTAGTGTGAAATATTTCATTCATTCAACCCTGCAAATTATTAGTATAAAGATGAGCTAACACCTGTGCTCAGGTGAGTGTTTAAGTTCTTCTAAATGAATGGTGGAATGTGAAAAGGAGGGAGGGGCGACCAGCCATCCCCACACCAAGACCCCCGCCGCAGCAGCAGCGGCAGCCGGAACTCCCAACGCCACCCGGCAGCAGGCAGAGAACAACCAGTACTTCCATTTAACCTTCTCAGTTTAGTCATTATAGCTCTATTTTTTCTAAGGCTTTTCTTTTTCACGCAGAAATAAGCATCTTTATTGTAACTTTTCGCTTTGTTCTTTTTCGTTACAGGTCTTTGTAACTCGCTAGACAGTTGGATGATCGTTCCCAACATCAAACAGAACCAGTACACAGTGCACGGCCTCCAAAGCGGCACCAAGTATATCTTTGTCGTCAAGGCCATAAACCAAGCAGGAAGCAGGAGCAGTGAACCGGGAACGCTGAAGACCAACAGTAAGAAAGTTGAGGCTAAACTAAAAGTTTCCGTAGTCTTTGAGTGTTCTATCCAAGGTTCTAATGACAGAAAATGTGTTTAAAAACCAGGTCAACCATTTAAACTGGACCCCAAATCAGCACACAAGAAGCTGAAGGTGTCACACGATAACCTGACAGTGGAGCGAGATGAAACCACATCTAAGAAGGGCCACAGCCAAGACCGGTTTTCCAGCCAGAGCAGCTACGGTGTGGTGGGAAACGTCTTTATTGACAGCGGGCGTCACTACTGGGAGGCTCTTATTGGTGGAAGCACATGGTAAGAGTCAATGGTAACAACTGAGCTAAGGTTCCAATCAAGTTACAATTCTGCTCTTCTTTGCAGGTACGCTATTGGTATTGCATACAAATCAGCCCCCAAGCACGAATGGATTGGCAAGAACCAGGCCTCTTGGGTACTCTGCCGCTGCAACAACTCCTGGGTGGTCCGCCACAACAGCAAGGAGCTGGCCATCGAGCCCTCGCCCCATCTGCGACGGGTCGGGGTCCTTCTGGATTACGATGCTGGATACGTCACCTTCTACGATGCTGTGGGCTCCCAGCACCTGCACACCTTCCACATCTCCTTCATCCAGCCTGTGTGCCCTGTGTTCAACGTGTGGAATAAGTGTCTGACCATTCTCACCGGCCTACCCATCCCTGACCACCTAGAAGGACTAGAACCCAGCAACTGAAAGCTCCACAGTTGCACCAGCATAAGGTCACTTTCCTAAAGCTGTATCGGACAAGAGTTGAGTTTATGTTGTATACCCTCATCTGCTCCAATTCCACAATCTCAGTCTTGTGCGATGCACCTTTGCACCTAACCTGGGGGGGGGGGGGGGGGGGGGGGGGAGTAGCACTCTTCTGTGAATCTGGACTCATCTGTTGCTGATTCCTTCCTGTGTCTTAATTTAGCCTAATTTAATAACCACCAACAGAGAGACAGGCTGTAGTGGGATAAATCAGCATTTGTACGAAAGTTAACTTGTGCAGCTTTGACTGGGTTTCAGTTGGAAGCTTCCAACAACCAGTTTGCTTGAATTTCCACGGCAACCCAACGTCTGATGATGGGGACACTTCAGGACGAATGAACGCTAATATTCCTCATCTAACGCACTTTGAGCATTAAAGGAAGGAGGAGGCAAGCCACAAATCAATAAATAATCTACACTGTTTTACATCTTTCAATTAGCTTCAGCTTTTTTTTTTTTTGCTTTACAGACAGAAGATTTGCAAATCAACTGTAGTTTCTGGCAAACGCAGAAGGACAAATGTATATTTTGTAAATTTGGTGCATCCCTTCCTATTTTTTCCCCATTTGGCCATTAAGAAGGAACCAAAGCCATGGCTGTTCACATAAATATTCATCTATATTAAATAAATGCTGAATTATTTTTGGAAAAAAATGAAAGAGGAGACAGCTAATATGAAAAGCAGGTTTTCCTTCCATGTAGACCTTCTTTGTGGACACTGTTAACACTTTATTGATGGTTTTTTTGTAACCTGGAAGTACTTTAGTGCAATTTAAATGCATTGACGGTGGGAAAGTGATGAGTTCTGTTTGACTTATTGTGTTGATTTAGTTTTTGCTCTTCAAGTGTGATGCATTAAATGTGACTTACACTTGTAGCCAGAGAAACCGTCATAAGAAGGAAAGGTTTTGTTTTTTCACTAACTTAAATACCGATCTTTACATTCGCTCATAACAAATTTAGATTTAAATGTATTTTCCGAATTTGAAATGAAACCCAAAGACACAAGGCCAGTCTTCCTTTATTATATAAATAATGACCTTTAATATTTAATAAAAGGCACTCTTTGGTGTAAATATATAAATTTGAGTCTATTTTTCAATTAAATTGTGTCACCTGATCTGATTTAATAAAGGACAAACGACATCTTCTTTGATCCCTTTTGCAAAACGGTGGCTTTTCTTGTATCTGGTGCAGGTATATAGTGCTTAAATTAATGTTTCCATTTCAAATAGATGACCATGGTGTTGTTTTTTCACATCCGTCCTTTTGGAAAACAGGATATGAGGAATTTCCTCGCAGATGTTGGGTATAAATGTGGGATAATAAAAGTTCCTTTTCACTTCAAACTATTGTCCTTGTGTGCTTCAATTTGAGAACATCGGAAGCAGATCTCATCTAAAAATGAGAGGTTTGGGGAGAAGTATATTATTTTTTGGACTCGCATCGAAGGTCAAACTCTAAAGGGGAAGGCCAAGCAGTGGAAGATTTAATAACGCTGACATTTTGTTGGAAGCAAAGAATCTGTGTTTTTGGAGGCAAAGCCGTCATTTAGTTCTGCTTTAATTCATCGTTTTATGTCAACAATCTCCTTCACTCCTAATTTAATGCTGCAGGAATCTTCCCTGCACTCCAACACAGTTCACCGTCTAAATTTCCTATGGAAAGAGGAAGTCATTCAGTTTATCACACGGACTTCCTACAGACACCAGAAGCCTTTCCTGTTGTTTTTTTTTTTTTTTTAGGAGTATTGTTCTTGGACTCTATGGGATTCATCGTTAGAGAGCTTTGCTACTGAGCTCGCCAAAGCTTGGTGTCTCGTTCACACGGTTCACTGGTGCGAGCCGGGAGGAGTTTAATCCACCGGGCAGTCAACATCCAACAACTATTGGACGTGTTTGTTTCACCTGCTACATAAAAGATGGGCCTAAACTACTGTCAAATCTCACTGAACAGCTTAAAGCCAGTCAAAGGCAAAAGAAAAGAAAATCCTTGAATTTTTAAATAGATTTTATTTTTAAATGCCAAATTATCTACAAATATTTTTAAAAATGGCAAGCTCATTAAACTATAGGATTTATGTGTGTGGAACATGTATAAAGGTATCACATGTGGAATCACAGCAAGAGTGTCCACCCTGAGATTTCCAGGTTGTGGGCTGAGATCCATGGTCGCGTAACACCAAAGCTTCTAAAAATGGGAGCCAAAGTCTACCTGATGGCTGGCAGCATGACCAGGTTGGATTGGGGGAGTTAAACCACCAAATGGTTCTCAAGTCTGTCTGCAGCTCCCTAAAGAATGAATGGGACAAATGCAGAGAACGAATTTCACACACACAGGTGTGGGACAACTACAGGGACAGACAGAAAAAATAGTAGCCGATGTTGAACTTGTAGAGTTTTATATTTGTTTCTTTTCGTGCAGACATAGAAGACACTGCGATGCCACGTACTCACTGGGTTTTTGACGTGCGTTCAAGAACACACTGAACGTGGGTTCTTGAACGTCCTTTTAATATAGGGTGTTCACACTGGACTGTCGCTACACGGTACGGTAGCAACAGCACTCAGACTAACTGGTCAGATCTTGATGATTTTGGACTAAACCTGAACTAAAGTGACTCGTGTATCATCCAGCACGATAATTTTCTGTAAGGAAAAGCCTTTTCTGTCGTTAATAGTACAAAAAAACAACAAAACAACAAAACAAAAAAAAACAAAAAACGACCCTGGAGAGAAAATTCAGTACAACATGTTGGGCAGACTGTTTCCATTTCAAACAGTTCATCGCAATTTGATTAAATCTTAGTGATGTTTAGTGAATTCTTCTTTTTTAAGCCTTTCAGAATAAACTACACCCATGTAAATGATAGTCTATTCCCTTTGGCACACTATAGAACAATTATTTTGAGTTATTTTGGCAGTTCCTTTTTCTTACCCAGAAGTGAGACGATTCAATCTCTGATGCCCCGCCTTTCTCATATTGTGGGTGTCGCCCATTTCATGACGTCAACCTAGAGTCGGCCTCGGCAGCGTGTCTGTGTTTTGTCCACGAAAACATCCAAACTTTAGCAAAGATTGGGATGCAGAATGTGCGTATAAAATGAAAGCGTTTTACCGATTCCCGCACGCCCCACCGAGAAATTGTGTGTGTGTGTTAGCCTGGGGGCGGTGCTGGCAGCACAGACTCTTCCTGGAAGGGGCGGTTCCCCACGGTGGGGATCTACTTGTTTTGGCTTTTGGTTCAGATTTTTAGAGGAACGTTCAGAAATGCGTAAATGGATCAAAATACAGCTTTGGGGTTGTCATGATAATACACTTAAAAGCTCAAAAAAGTTGATTTTGAATGATATAGCCCTCTTATAGTGAATAAAACGTTAGAAAATAACCAGGGAGTATTTGCAAATCCACGCAAGCGGGATTAAATGTAACATGAAGATTTTCTGCATTCATACAAAGTTCTTTTATTGTAGCTTGGATGTCATGAACTTTCTCCTAATTTAATCCATTCAAATGTGCTCGCTGACATTATTTCATACTCATACCGGATTGAGTGACATTTTCAACAATCAATAAAAGAACTGAATGTGCCTGCACCACCAGAAGTTCCCACAGAGGTGGGGGACCAACAATTGCATTAACCTTTATGAAAAACAGAATTTGCTGAGCTTGTGTTGTTCTTCTGCACAACCTTGGCTCATGCGCAGTCAGGCCCTCCTGCATTTGCACGTGGACAGTGTAAAGAATCCAAAATAGCCCCAGCTATTTTTTTTCTTCTTTTTTCTGTGCCTGAAGGGCACCTTCATTCTAGCTCAACTAGAGACTCCATCTTCCCTCGTGGGAATTTGAACCACTGACCGTCCTTCATGAGACCACTTCACTCTCCTCTAGGCAAACACTGTCCCACTTTTGTTGGTGGCGTCAGGCCAGAGCTGGTCGCTGGTTGCTGTTTGTGCTGCTCCCTCTGCAGCTACACTCGTCTGGGCAGTCTTCGGGCTCTGCAGTCCCCAGACAATTTGGATTTTTTTAATTTATTATCAAGCCAATATGAAAGAGAGAGACTCCAGAAGATACGGGCTTACATCTCCTGGGAGGCCTTGTGTTGTGTGGAGGCTAGTGGTCCAAATATATGTGCGTTTGATGAGTAAACAGGCATGCAGATGCGGCTGCTTGATGGTTTGGGCATTGAATATCAAGTAAAATGACCTTTTGTTTCAGTTTGAGCACTAAAAATCTGTTGAAAGCTGATGTAAAAGAATGGAACAAATTTCCTAAAGACCCACTCTGACAAAAAATTAGTGTGTTTGACACCATTTATCTGATGATGGAGGCCAAGTTAAGCTCAAATTTTCATTTCTGAGTTTTTCTTTTTTTCAAATCGTTATGAATCAGGAGCAGACGCAAAAACAGCATTGAAAAAGATCGTAATCGGTACGTAGAAAATACGCTGGGTGGGCCGCAAGCTACCTGCCTGAGCTCTCAGCAACACAAAGGGGAAAGGGGGCGGTCACGCCCACAACTCAAAGGCCAATTTATACTGAACTCTTCCAGCTCTGCTGAAACTATGTCCTTAAAAAGCCAAGTATTTTGACTAAAAACGGCTTAATTCTAATTAAGTGATCTCTGGGAACGGTTTAAATTAAAAATAAAGATTTAAATACACTTTTTTAAAACAATACAGATAAATCTAATTACCTGCAGAAGACAGACTTGAATCTCCTTGTCTAAACAGAAAAATGTGATTCAATCTTTATTTTTCAGGTTTTTTTTAAGATGCACCTCATTGATTTGTTGCTCATGTTTAAGTTAACTACGAATACAAGATATTTAAAATAATAAAACAAGCTATGAACAATCGGAGTCACCCAGAAGAAAATGATCTTATTTTATCTAGACTCCTTTTACATCAACACAAGATGACAACACTTCAAATAAAAGATTTAAAAAAAAATGTTTTCCATGAATTGTTTTCTTCTGTTCAGCCACTAAGTCAAACCTCCAGACGTCCAGCAGGTGTCACTGCTGGGATTCAGTAAAACCTGCATCCAAGCATCCAGACGAATCAGACTGCAACACCCACACAGATTTAGCACCACAATGACAGCAGCTCTTCTGCATCACAACCTGAGTCAGGCCAAGAATCCCCTTTGAATGTTTAAGTGGCTGCTGAAAACATGTCTATTTACGTAGAGGAACAAAAAATATCCTTAAGACTTTATTTCTAGTAATGGATTTATATTAGAGTCAATAAAAATGTTTTCTTGGAGTAGTAATTTCTGAGGTAATTCCAGACAGAAGAGCTCATCTGACTGACTGATTTGTAAAACAATGTGCAATACTTTTTCTAATTAAATAAAAACATTTGATCAGTGTGGAGATTTGAAATTAGTAAGAAAACGTGCACTTTGGTTTCACTGCAAAGCTCACGAATTTAATATTGTTCTTTTAATTAAAAGAAAACACGTTTCGACAGAGTGAGGGAATGAAGAGTAGCTTTTTGTTCATTTGTTATTCCGCTCACAACCATTTAGTGTCATCCTTTCCCTGGGTTTTTCATTTCTTCCATGTTCTCTGTTGGCGGAGGTGAGTGTTTGTTCGTCCTCCTTCTCCAGCCGCAGCTTCTTGATGTGTGCACCGCGCAGGTTTTGCACTGAACACTCCCAGAAGAGGTGTGTCGAAGGCGAAACATGTCTGCAGCACAAAAGCCGTCTTCACAGAAACGGTGAAATTAAAGGTTGGGATAACACCTTATTTCCTCCGAAAGGAGAGGGATTACCGACTCCAACGGTCCATCCCTGATGTCTCAGTTTACAAAGCTGGAGGGTGGTACAGTGTCAGAACATCTATCCCCTAGCTGCTGCTGCTGCTGTCTTAGACAGGTGATTTAAAAAGGGGAAAATAAACAGATGAACTTTAACAAGTTGGAAACATGTAATTTTAGGTTTATGTGGTCTGCAGAAAGGTAAACGCATCTAATTGCTAATCTAATTGCTGTATCTAATGTTTTTCAAAATATCTCCTTTTGCTGCACCTAGTTTGTACTTGCTTTCATTTATTATAATATCTAATATTTCACTTTTCCATTCAGTTTAATCTTAGGGCCGTGTTCCACAGCCACTACGTACATTTTGCGCATGTTGCACAGATAAAAACGAGTCGTACGTGAGTATACATGGAAAAAGTGAGAAAAGTTGTGGACTTTACGTGAAATTTTCACAGATGTATCAGGAATGAACCACATTAGAACTACTCAAGAAGTACGAATAAGCCACGCTATGAACATGGAAATTAACGTAAAAGCCAAACCTAGCCCAAAATTTGTGCGTTGACTACATAATTTGAACGTAATATGTGCGCTGTATATGCAATACACAATTTATACCTCAATGGTACATGCGTGAAAAGTCTATTAGACATGTATGATATATGTGAAAAGGTCGTGTAAAGCCACAAATATGCGTATGCATCTTACAAAAATACCGCACAACTGCTCGCTAAAATGTATGTAATAATTGGGTTTAAAATCCGTATTTCTCAACTAGTTGAACATCTTAGCTTAAAGACCTATTGGTCGAAGCCCTAGACGGATATCTGCGCACATTAACAAGCACACGAAATGCTAATGAATTACGAAAACAATGCAGGTATCACGAAAGACAGAAAGTTCATACGTGGAAAAATGTGCAAAATGTACGTTGTGGTTGTGTGACACAGCCTTCAGTCAACACAATTATTAAAGAATTTTACAAGCATTTTCCAAAATAAAGTCACATCTTATGATGAGCACTTGATTTACCAAGTGTATAATTCATATCACCAATTCTACAGGAACCTAACTGCATCAGGTTTCTTTTTTGCATAAATATGTAAGACAACTTTGTAAAAATTTAAATTTAAAAAATATATATGCATTTTTAACCATACATTGCTTATGTTTACTATTTCAAACAAGAAAAAGTCAATCCTTTTTTTTTCCTCTGCGTGTTTTCTCAAAAACTTTTCCAAACAAATTAGTCAAGTCTTCAAATGGCAGCTAGGGGGCAGTGATCGCATCCATTAACTTTGTCTGCACTGCCCTATAGACTAGACGACCAAAACATGGAAACAAATGCCATTCATCAGATCTGACAGCAATGAGTCAAGTTTCAAAGTCTCCTCAGGACAGGACTAAAGTCATGTCTCGTGTCGCTGCATGTGAGGTGACTCAAGTGACTTGAGATTAGGTCCATGACTCTTTATGAAAGCAGCACTTGTAGGGCGATCTATCAAAATCTAGCTTCTTAGAGAATTGGTAAAGTCCCACTTCTATCATCTTTTGATCTATTTTCAGAGCGTTCCCAGTGGCCTTTTAATTATGATTATGCTGCCCCCCCCCCCCCCCCCCCAAAAAAAAAAAAACAAACAAACAGAAAAAACTGTCGTTTTCTACCATAGCGGCAGGAGTTCATTAGAAATTCCACTCTGAGTTTTAGGCGGGCTGTTGCGCCAGCTTACAGTCCTTCACGACCCGGATCTAACAATAATGGTGCAACAAAAATGGTGAGCAATTTTGGAGCTATTCAGCCATACAGTTTTACCAACTCAGAAGAGGAAAACAAAGATGCTCATGGATCTATTTGACTACAAGTGGATGCCTCAGAATGGTGTGGAGCAGGATGCTTGTGCCCCCTCCAATAAATTTTCTGTCACGAATAAGCTCTTTTTCAACTGCATTTTTTCGTCTGCTCCTAATTTGCAACAATTTCAAAAAAAGAAAATACTCAGAAAATGCAATTTTCTTTACATATGTCCTCTGGCATAAAAAAATTGCCACAAGAACATGTTAAAAACATGCTTCTTATCAGAATTGGTCTTTAAAAACAGGTTTGTTTGTTTTTTAATTCTTGCCTTTTGTAAAAAAAATACTGTACGTGTTTGTTGTTGAAGGACTCAACCGTTGTTATCAAGCAGTTAAGGTGAACATCAACCTTTCGACAAAAAGTGTTTGACCGATGAAGTAATACGTTGATTCTGATTGGCTCTGGCCATAAATGTCATGTGTCAACACAGCAAAGATTGACCACTGGGGCTCAAAGCGCTCCGCATCATGTTCTGGTTCTTATCTGCTTCACCTTCTGGTCAAGCTTCTTATCCACCAACAACGCAGTGAAGTCGCCAACCAGAGTTCAGGAAACTGGCATCTATAAGAGGGGCAGATTTTTGGCAGCAGTACTGTGGGGCTTGGTTCTGCTGAAAAATGACCAATTCTCACTGCAATCCCACAAATTTCAAAGCTTTTAGTTATGCTACATCATCAGATGTTGTTATTAAAAATATATGCTTCATCAACTATTTCAACAAATGTCTTTTTTTTTATTCTTTTTGTGGCTGTTGCTCATGATCTTTGCCATGTCTTACTTCAAAAGAAAACCCCAATCTCACTGGGGAGCTCAGAGGGGGATCATTAGTAAGAATCAGGTCCAGCTCAACAGATTATCTGGACTTCTTGCCAGCTGGTACCTTCCTAATGAAATTCATACCCTCTGGCCAAAGTCTTTGTTGGGCATTGTGGTTTTTGGAGCACATTTTTGTACTTCTGTTCAAATGCCCTTATCAGAGGCCTTCATGTACACACTCCAGCCTCAAAAATTAATCTAAACAAGTTAAGGAGCCTTTGTGATGAATTCTGACCTTTGTTAAGACAATGAAAAAGCAGAAAGTTGTTTTTTCTTCTTCTTTCTTTTAACTGCTTTTTATCACTCCATCATCTATATGGTAATACTCATTTTGTCTTTTGCTTCTATCTATTCTCTGTAGACTCGTGCAATCACTCTTTTTCAGTATCTCTACCTTTCCTGGCTTGTTCAAAAAAACATTCCCCTCCCAATCAGCTCCTCTTCAATTCAGCTGCCAGTTCGAGAACCCAATTAGTTTGCACTTTTCAATCACTAAATTTTCACTCAAATCGAAGAAAACTTGAAAAGGCGTGCTTTTACCGTCCCACTACCTAATTAAGAGATGATCGTTTATTGAGCTTTAGGTGGGGAAGGAGGTTTTTGGGCTCCAGTTATTGGAAAAATACACAAGTGAGATAAGATGGGGAGCAAAAAAGGATGAAGGGGAAGAAATAAAAGGTTTCACTGGCAGGTGTTAGGTGTTTTTAAATGATCAGTTGTCTTTCCTCTCTGGACTACGAAAAACCAGGCTTTTCCAGTTCAACTTCTATAAATGTAGCTTGTATGTACTAAGACAGTATGACAGAATAGCTTTCGGACCAATAGGACAATTGATGTCACCTTCAAGATTTGGAGGCTTTTTTTGTTGTTGTTGTGTTATATATAATTTCTATATGAGCTTTCAAAGAAATGAAAAGGGGATGGTAGGAATAAAAGAAACTAGTGTAAAACCACAAAAACTTAAATTATTCATACTGGTAGAGTATTACATTAATCAGACATTATTCTAGTTTTAACAAAGAGGTAAAACGTCTTCTGAAGTTTTAGATGTAAAAGGACATTTCTTTCTAAAAGACTTGAAGTGATAGGTTTTATCCTATAGATTCTTTTTGTTCATAAACAAAAACCATAAGCAGAGGGTAAGACCTCAACTGGGCTGCTAGCCTCAGCTCGTGACTGGAGTTCACAGGTGGACCTGGGGAGAAAGCTTAAGTTTCCTGAGCACATTGCAGAGACTTCCCTCAGGGCAGACCTGGTTTTAACATCGGACGCCACAAAGCAAGGGGTGCTGCTGGAACTTACAGTACCCTGGGAAGATCGGATGTGCAAGGCTAATGAGTGGAAGAGGGCCAGATACTTGGAACTGGTAGAGGCCTGTAAGATGAGTGGCTGGAGGGCACGGTGTGAGCCATTTGAAGTGGGCTGCAGGGGTTTCCCAGGGCAATCCCTGCACCAAGTACTCAAGCTCCTGGGTATTCGAGGGTTGCAGGAGAGAAAAGCCACCAAAACCATCATTGAGGAAGCAGAAAGAGCCTCTAGGTGGCTGTGCATCAAGATTCGTGGTGCAGCGCTGCTCTGACACAAGCTGGGGACTGATCACCCCCGGCTGGGGGGTGTATGATAATCTAAGACCCGAAATACCCCAAGACCCTGGGTTCATCACTGAAGATGTGTCCGAGCTACCAGACATCTCTGGTTCAAAACCATGTGACTAACGATCTCTTTAGTCATTGGCCAGGAATTATGAGGGTGGGGTAAAGCAACAAGAAAAAGAATAATGGAAGTCCCAGTCTTTAAAGTCCTTGTTTAGATTAACTTCTTGTTTCGCTGACCAAATGTATCTATAGCAACGCCAGGTGCAACACTTTGTAATTGCCTCCTTAGTATGATGGAGGCATGCTGCAAGGTGGATACTGCGGCGATGCCGAAGAAGATATGCTGACAATTGATAGTATGATTGTCGGGAAAACAGTGCGAGAAGCAATGTGTATCACCTTTTAAGTTGTTTTAAATGAGCCTGCATTCATCCAACCACATGTCAGTGAGTTACTGTGTCTCATCGTTGCTTCATGTTTTTCTGGGGCTCGTCAGTTTCTTCCTCTCTACTCTGTTTACATTCCATTATCCCCGGCTACGGTGGCCGTTTGGTTCAGTAGTTCCACTCCGAGCATGGAGCCTGTTCAGACTGAGGAAACTCAGAGTGAACGGAAGTTCAGTCCTGTTAGAAACAAACCGAGACCACCTCAAAAGATGGGTCAGAGAGCAGTTCCTGGTCCCAAACCAGAGTCCAATTGGGTGCAGTCAGACTGAAAACATGTTGTGTGAGTCATTGGGGGAAATGAACTCTAGTTCACTTTAACCAAAACAAATGTGTCCAGTCTGAATACACCCTTATATGGAAGTGGGGCTTTTTAGCACCCCTCCCATGCTACACAAAATGATAATATAAAAAAAAAAAAACTTTGGGTTATTACTGTTTTTTCATGGTTTACCTTATTTCTTTCATCTCTATTTATTTACTATATTATTTGCCTCATGTCTCATGTTTCTGTAAAACCAGGCTGCTTTGGAGTTTGAAGTTCGCAGGCCTTCATGCTGGACGCTCTTCTTCCCGAGCTTCTGATTCGTGCTTTGCTTCAGTTACGAGAAAGGGACATCCACTCCCACACATTTGAAGGCAAGAAAGCTTTTGGTCAGACTGGCTAGTTGTTGCCTTGGTAATTCAGTTTCAGAGTGGGGATGGAAATATTTTCAGTGTCAAAGACGTTCGATTTAAGTGGGGCAGCAGGCGAGTGTGGTTTTCCTTCATTTTCAGCCTGAATAAATCTGAACCTGCTTTTGAAGAAGTGCTCAAAGCCTTTTCCTTAGGTGAAGCAATTATTGCTGAAAAGTAAGAAAGGAGCAAGTCCTTCATTAAGCAAAAAAAATTACAAATGATTAGCCACAACTCAGTCGAATAACTTTTTTCAATATTTCCGTTGTGCATTAATTAAGATAAATTTGAGAAGTGAAAACGTCTCCAGTGGAGGTTACCTTTTATGTTTGTTTAAGGGATAAATAAAGTCAATGCACAGATCTCATTAGGGCTGAAACAATTTTGCGGGAGTGAGCCCATGAGGCATCCTGCCGAAAAGAACAAGAACCAAAAATGAAAAGAGAGAAGAAAGGTGTTGAGGAGGGAATATGTGTGAGATTAGGTGTATTTGAGCATGAAGGACAAAGGTGTGTGTGTGTGGGGGGGGGAAGGTGAGAGAAAAAGCACATTTGTTTATGGATGTGTAAAGATGTATGGGCGTGTGCACGCTCGTAGCGACGTTTGTTTGTGCACGAGGGCATCGGCAAAGAGAAGAGCGGATATGACAGGCCTGTCTGTTGTCTCCCCAGAATAATTGCTTATGGATTACCTGAGGCGAATCCCACTGGAGACACTTAGAGATGACACTCCCAGGTGACTCCTTGAATCATGTTCATATCCGGTCTGAGGCATGGTTTGATTTGGTTTTAGCCGGGTGTGTGCGGGGACCTTGTCTGTGAATCTTAGTGCGTTTGCAGATCCGAGGGGAGGTGTTGTCTTTCATTTAGTCGGCGAACAGTGAAATACTTCCACGACGTCAGAGCACAAACAAGCAGGCTGTGAATACACAACCACTAAACACTTCCTCCCTCTCAAATCTATCATCTGTGACTCAGCTCAATTCCACATGGCAAAAGCTGACGAGCTAATGACAGGAACATTTTGGTGCAAATTCTGATGACATTGGGTACATCCTGTCTGTTTACGCTAGTAAAACTAAAATGACTGCGGTTTATTTCAGCTGCTTTTGTTCTTAGACTTTTTACTACAAATTAAACAGACAAGCGGTGAAAACGTAACATTTATAAATCAGAGGTTTTCTGCCAGATATACAGTCATAATATTCATTTTAAAGGGAAAGCAGATTTAAATGGACACTTCATGAAAACATCCTTGTAATCATGCCAGAGTGTAACCAATTCTATTCAATTGTCTCCAAAAGCTGGAAAAAATAACACAAAATAAAGAATAAATAATACTCATTGGTTTTACGCATTTGAATTCGAAATTTTATCATATCATTTCCGTTTTGCTCACTGTACTTTTTTTGTAATGTGCAGTGAGTAATTTAGTTTAATATCACTTGCATGTTAATCTTGTGGTTCAAACTAGGCTTGTCAACTGAACTATGCTTTTCTTGCTACAAGTCCTTTGATCCTGCCTGAGTGTGTGCTACATTCTAGTTATATGTTCAATTTTAATAATTTGGCAATTCCGTTTTAGAGTTTTGCTTAATTGTAATATTTTTAATGCACAAAAAGCAATTATTATACCAAATTTTTTGCATGCTAATCCTGCTAACCGAAGCTAATGACTTGCATACTAATCTTAAAGTTAAGGTCCCATTATCTGTCACACACTTATGTGTGACATTTGTTCTCTCCGTGTTTGACCCATCCCCTGGGGGAGCGGTAAGCTACAGACACAGCTGCACTCAGGAACCATTTGGTGCAGGGCTCCAGACTAACATTTTTCACTAGGAGCACAGTGGCCCCTAACTGAAAATTTTAGGGGCACAACCAGAAAATTTAGGGGCGCATACCGTAAATCAACATGCAAACCAAATCTACTAATTTCCACTGTATTACTAATAAATACTTTAATAATAGATGCAGAAATTACAATGTGCTGTTTCAAATTCAGTGTCACATTTTATTCTGCACTTTTGAAGATGCAACAACAAGGTAAACTGACAGAACCATCACTGTCATGACAATACAAATAGTAAACTAAACGGATGGAAATTAATCTTTGTGACACCAAATAAGTGCAACCAAAATGCACAATAAGCGTGTTTTAGATCACCCAGGTGGACGCAACGCTGCGCAGATCACCTGGTGTGAGACATATTTTTGTTTTTGCTCCAACATCACCTGTCAATCATCACAAAAATGTCACCAGAAAGGGGCGGGATCAAGGCCCCAACCTGAGCGAACACAGCTGGAAATTTAGTACTGAACTGACTGAAAGCTGCCCATATGACTACAAAACAATGCATTATGGGACATGTGTCCTGATGGTTTTTGTAGTTGAGTGATCAATTAAAATAATTTAAAATACCTATTGATTAAAAAAGGCTACATACATTACAAAACATTAGAATAATAATAAAATATATAATAACACAGATCACACAAAGGGGGAGAGGAATATTAAAACGAAATTGAATGTTAAGGACAACTCCAACTTCCTGTTGTCCTTCAGTCTCGCTGGAGATCCCCCCCCCCCCCCCCGGCCTGGTCTCCACCAACGATCCAGGCGAGGTGGCGGTTCATCTCAAGCACGTCTATCATTGCATTTTCCCCACGTATTTTCGGTGTGTCTAAAACTAATGTTGTTTTTGCTCGAGGGTGTTTAATGTTCAAGCTCCCTTAGCTGTCACGCATGTAGGTGTGGGACATTTATTCTCCTCAGCTGACCCGACTCCCGCGGGAGCGCTGTGCTGCCGTAATAACAGCCGTGCATAAACCGTTTGATGCGCCGCCGTAACCGTAACCAAAACTTAACCTTCCTCCGGTTCTGTGTGACCCAGAGAAAAGTTCAGCACGGAATGCATATATTCAGAAAATTACGAGCAGGTTTCCTGCTTTCAAGCCCTGTCATTGTCCCGCCCCCAAGAGTCATATACCCCGCTGTGATTGGTTGGTCATCTCCGTGCACAACAATGAAAAAGTGTCATTCATACAAACTGACGGGCTGCAGTAACATTAAGGCGGGGGCCGCAAAATATCATCTTGGGGGCTGCAAATAGCCCGCGGGCCGCGAGTTTGAGACCCCTGCTGTAGTTCTGTCACTGGTACACCAGCCGCAGGTTGGAAGAATGAATCAATAGTTCACTTACTCATAGCTCAGACGCACATGTCAGGTTGTGATGATATTTGTCTCCGTTTCCTTCCCACAGATGTTAACGCGCGCTCGATTATCTCTAGGCCCCTCCCCCTCCACGCATTTTAGCCACTGAAAGCGGCGTTCCCTATTCTTCTCACACGCAGTGGCCGCCTCACAGACGGGCATCACGTGAGTGTGTGCTCGCGTTTCACGAGTATGTGCGCGAGTGTGTGTGTCTGCCTGCGTGCGTGTGCGCTCGCGTCTCATTGATTGTTTAATTGATCATTGACGTGCCCCTTCCACGTTTAATGTATACAAAAAATATGTAGGGTGGGGGAGGCAAATTTACGGGTCGCGCATGTGCGACTGGATGTAAAATTCAGTCGCACACTCTCAAATTTTGGTCGCAAAATGCGACCAATTGGTCGCAGTCTGGAGCCCTGTGGTGGTTTAACCCCCCAACCCAACCCTAATGCTGAGTGTCAAGCAGGGAGGCATTGGGTCCTATTTTTAGAGAAGTTGATATGAATCGGCTTGGATTTGAACTCACGAACTTCCACGACCTTCCAGGGTGGACACTGTACCACAAGGCCACTGAGCTGCTAATAAATTACATGTCCTTGTTTGTGCTGTGTTCCAATTATACATTAAGTTCTACCAATTATGCATTTCACTAAGAGTTTTGCTTTGTTATTATTTTTTCTGAATGTGTAAGAAGTGATTTGCGAGCCAAAAATTGCATGCTAACCTTGCTAACAGAACTTCCTAATATGACTTGCATGTTAAACTTGCTAATGAAGTTTTCATGGTAATCTTTCTGGTGAAACATTCGTGCTAATAAAGTTTGCATGCTAATCTTGCTGGTGGAACATGCATGCTAATTTTGCTAATGGAATATGACTGCTAACCTTTTTAGCAGCACTTTCATGCTAGGCCTGTCAACAGAATTATGCTGTTCTTGCTAAAAGACCTTTACACCTGTCTGTGTTTGTGCTGTGTGCTGTGTTGAAATTACCACTGCTGTGAGGCACTCAGTATAGAATGGATTAAAATGCACCACAGGTACCACTGACATGTACTCAAACATGTTCCACATTGATTTTCTTTTACGAGTTTTCATATGCAGGAGAGTTTCTCCATTTGGTTTGCAGGGAGCTATGACTTCCTGTTAACTCTGGTTCTGTAGTTTACATTAAAGTTTCAGTTCTATCCCAGTATTTTTGGGTCAAAGCTCTGTTAAATGTTAAACATATTTCTTAAATAACTTCATGGTATCAGTTTTGCATGGTCAGACTCTTCTTTAGTAAAAATTTCCCTCCACATTTCGAGTTTCTCTTTGGTCTTGTTTATATTTGTTTATTACTTGCCATTTGTTTTAGCCTGTTGGATCAATAAGTTATTTTTTCTTCAACCTGTTTCTGGTCTCCAGTTTATAAGAACTCCACAAAGTATGACAACCACTCCTCTGAACAATCAATATGTTCTCATAGCTCTTCAAAAAAAGGTCTCTGTTGTTCTAAAAATTGTCCCGATGGACAGATGTTAGACAGAAACAAATAAAAACCATCTTTAAGTGAAAAAGAAAAAAAAAGAATATATATATATATAGATATATATGTATATAACTTAATGGAGCTTGATCTATTTCCCCAATTTCTATCTTAGATATCTGAAATGTTTGCAAGTTTCCCAAATGAAGACTAAATTACAAGTCTGTTGTTTTAAACTCAGTTTCAGTTTAAGTTATGTTAAGCTGACCTACTTGAAAAATAATGCCATTATTTTGAGGGGGGAATGATCATTAGGGGTGTCAACTTCCTAGAGTGAACCCCTTCTCCCCAGAAAATTGTTGAAACTTGACCCAGTGTTCAGAGACAGTTGATCTTTCAGTAAATGCCTGTTTCGCTACAGAAATAGGTGCACTGTCCTCCAAGTGGACTCCAAAAGAGGACCTATAATGAGAACAAGTGTATTTCTGACACCAGCAGTGTGTCTACAACAGTTTAATCAGGTCCTAAGGGACTCCACTCTTGCTACGAATATTAGCATATCACTAAGCTGTAATTTTCTCTTCTAGGACAACTGTCATTTAACTTCAGAGGAGGAGAAGTTGTGAAAAAAATAGAGAACACGTGGAAAATAAAGGTCGCTGTAATTTTTCTCCGTCTGCGATAAGCTTGTTTTCCAATTTATGGTAAATTAGGATATCAAGCACTGACAGATTCTCCCCATGAGGGTT
Source organism: Oryzias curvinotus (assembly GCA_023969325.1). Lineage (NCBI taxonomy): Eukaryota > Metazoa > Chordata > Actinopteri > Beloniformes > Adrianichthyidae > Oryzias > Oryzias curvinotus. The sequence continues at coordinate 8,142,408 of CM043707.1, read as the reverse complement.
TTTAATGTTACCATTAGTAGAGTACAAGTCACTCTATTGATTCAAACAAAACTTTTCTGCACAACTAACAAAGAAAAAAAACTGACTTGGCATTGAGGTGGAGAATGGAGGATTTTTAAATGGAACATTTTTGGTTTTAATTGGTTCTCTAGATTTTCTTATTTTTTTGGTGATTAGCGAGGAATAACAAAGCATGAACTTACGTTAACGTGTTGCACTAAAACATAACTCTTAGATACAAAAAAAATAACAAAAGTAAGACTGTTTCGCTGATGTAACCATTAAAAAATGGGGACATTGCAGTACATTTACCATCTATTGTAAGTCATGAGATTGCTTAGAGAAGCACAGAGAGTTTCAACAGGATATGTGTCTTGGGGACAGCCGCGAAAACGTCAAAAACGTCCGTCTCTCTGTGGCCCAGTATAAGGACAAGATACCCCACACTGGTGAGTGTAAGGGGAAAATGTAAAAATACAATAAAAGGATAAGACATTTTTATTCTTGTCTCAATTCTGATACAAAAAAAAAAAACATCCCAAAGCTCTGGAGTAGAACAAACGACAGCATAGAGCTTTTCATTTGAGTTGGCTTTGGACTCCACACACCAATCACATCATCAACATGTTACTACCAAAGCCTGGTTCCTGATTGGCTGGCCCAAATATTTACTTAAGTTCAGATTTTTGACCTTAGGAAAATTCCCCCAGTGCATCTACATTTTTGACATGTCACGAAACGTACTAACAAATTAGGTCAATGATGGACCTCTTGCTATGTTTTAGCATTACAACTGGATGCCCCAGATGTGGGTATCACATTTGTGTGAATCCAGCATTACAGACTACGGGTCTCATTGGTAAGTTCAAAACAGTTTTAAGGATAACATTACTCCTACAGTTTAAACTTTACCCAGTTTAATTAAGGGTGGGAAGTGTTTCTCTACACAACATTGTAGACAGGCTGTCCAATGGCAGTTCAATGGAAAGATAACTAACCTTGTTCACCGTATCGTGTGTATCACACCAGATTTAGTCAAGTTGCTTTGTATAGAGAAGTCAGATCTGCACATTCCCTAAAATGACCTGAGATTTCACCAGTTTTCCCAAATGGATAGCACTTTAAGGCATGTTGTTTTTCTTACCTGGGATTTATGTGAAATACTTCATACATCAATAAATGACTGTTTTATCAATTCTAACCATAAAATCAACGTCCATAAGGAACACCAATTTTCTATTTTGAAAGCCTAATTTAGGCAGGAATTTTACAGTTTTGAAATGCAACCACGATAGAGTGAAAAACTTCAACCATTTGTTGGAATGTAGACTTTTCCAGACTTGTGGAAGAAGCTAATGAGGGCTCGTAGATCCTGCTTTCATCTAGTTTTCTTGCTGAGTTGTTCTGGTAGTGTTCCTGTTGTATGGGTGTGTGTGTGGTGCACAGTCCATGTGGTTTATGTTATGTGACATTAAATACTGTCAAAAAGTTTTATTAATTAATTTGAAGTGAGAGTTGGACATTAATTACATGCAGATGTGCCACCAACCGTCGGCTACTTAAAACTATATTACACTGCATATTGAGACACATTTTTTTCTGGACCTCTTTAAATGTTAGTTGAAGACCCCTGTTCCAGAACAAAACTGCTCCAGCTCCTTGTTGGGTTTAATCACATCCAGGATTTAGAGAGGTAGGCACTCGCCATTCATCTGCATTTCAATAAGGACTTTTAAAATACTCAAGTGTTGCTTGAACAAAATGCGGTGATTCATCTCTGAGCAATTCCAAAGGCCGCGTCTAATGACACGTCTGTACTGCTGGATGACAATGACTTCAGTTCGTGTCACATGGTGTTCTTTTACCGCTCCAGGCTCTCATCTGACTCGCATGCATTTTTAGCCGATGTACAGTGGATCTCTCACTTGTCCTTTACCCCCCTTTGTCCTGACAGGGGCGGCTTTTTTCTGGTTTCAAGTGGCTGCACAGACAGACAGTCCAATCTACCGCTCCTTCAGCATCTCTCTGATTAACGCCCTTCTTGACTGGTCTGTGAGTTTCGGCAGCCTGCCCTTGCCTTGACAGGTTTTGTTTATGGTATAAAGTCCCTCCCCCCCTTATTTTCAGATATGTATTTTACTTAAAGGTTAATTTAAAAAAACTGTATATATGGTTATTAATTGTTCTGTAGTTTATATGTATTTAAAACTAAATAAATACAATAAATAAAGGTCATTTTCTTCATGTGTTTAGAAGTGTTAATGATTAATGGCAGTGTAACAGTTTACTTCAACAACAATCTGATTCATATCATAATTTGTGTTTTCTGATATAATTCACAGTTAATGCTGGTTCATTTTAAACGACCAGAAATGGAACCAGGACATGGTTACACAAAGATTTCACCAGTGTGACTCAGAGATAAAAACCTGGGTACTGAACAGTGCAGGTGAAGTTTTCCAGATTCCTTCATTGCAAGATCAAATGTAAAAGAAATCAACGTATATTTCGAAACGGTGTATTTATTCAGCTATAGAACAAGCTGTGAGATATTAAAAATAGGTTAAATAGGTCATTTCAATGAAGACCTTTAGGTGCAGTTTACAGAATCAACCAGGAGAGGGGGATACACACCCTGTAATAGCGCCCCTCTGGGCCAGATCTCTTGGTGCACCCACTTCCTTTGCAACTCTTTAGTCGAACAGAAACTGTGTGTGTGTGTGTGTGCGTTGGAGTGAGTCAGTGTGTGTACAAGCATACTACAAAGCTTCAGGCCTCTCCAACACTCCGAAAGCTGGAAGCTGCAGCCTGACATTCACAAACAATGGCCACACAAGACAATGCAAACAAGATGCCTGGGATCATTTCCCTGTCCCTGTGTGCAACAGCTTGCAGATACCCCCCCCCCCACCCACCGCTTCCCAGATCCAACATAAGACGTCGCCCAAGGTGTGGATTTATGCAAACACGGAGATCTTTTTCCAAGCAGCCATTAACCGAATCACGCCACATTCGCAGTGCCTTTATATCTCAGCATTAAATCAGACATATTAGCGCAGGAGGCAGCTAGGGCTTTTTGGAAAGCCTTGCATCATCAGCTACAACATTTTGAAGCCCAGTGTGGTTGCGGCATAAACATCCCAGGGGCTTTGTTTGACTCAAACATCCATTTGGCTTGATAATCCAACTGCACACCAGGGGGAGGGTGTAAATACTCTGGCACCTTGAACGGCAATACATCCTTGAATAGTTTGTGTGTTTATCTGTTTGTGTTTCATCAATCTGTCCAGCAGCAGGCCTCTGAAGCCCTGTCATGCAGGATTAAAGCTGTGCTAGGGGAGTCATGGCTTGGGTGAGTCACAGTGCATTTGGAGTAATAAGAGCCCGGTGGACGGTTATTTGTAGTGATAGTGTAATTCTGAGGAGGAGCTGCGGCTCAGTGCGAGATGGACGCCGCTGTACTCGAGGTCTTCCAGCTGATTTCTGCAAAGCCGCACGCAAATCTGTGCAGACGGTCAACCCCGATGACTTCCAAAGCTTACATTTGCTGGGCCACGAAGCACGCACAGACTCTCAAAACTTTCAAGAGATCCCAAACTTTTTGTACATTTTTTGCACATATTTCTTCGTTAACCGGAAAACCGTTACACAAGTCAGCGATTAGCACGAGCTGATCCCATCTGCTGCAGTTTAAGCACAGCAGCAAATACCTGCCTCCATCAGCAGCTTCTCAAAACGTGTAAAGAAACAGCACATTCATCACGCGGGGTTGTACTTCCAGGCAGAAAGTACATTTTTACTAAAATGGGAGCAGGCACCTAATGTGCACATGAATCTACAATACGCCCCATTATGGATCCCGGCTTGTGTTTGCACTGAACGATTCGTCATTCTGTTATTTAATCATTTATTTTTTGCCCTGGAAAAATAGAAATGCTAAACTGAGAGAACAGCCAGTTCCTCTCGGTTTCTTTAAAGCCTAAGACTTCTCAGCCTCGAAGATGTTACTATGGGGACCAAAGCTGTGAAGTGAAGCAGACTGAATGTACATTTCGGTTTATGAATGCATGAAGTAGTGAGAACATAAAGTGACCAAAGAGTCTACCACAGAACTCGAGTTGTTTCAGGAAGAATGTGTTCTGGAAATGTCGTCAGTTCAGACTGTAAAGATGTTCTTAAACCTAAACGTCAGAGGCAATACAGCAGAAAATGTGTTAGAGCTGAAAGTTACTGATTCAGTCAGTTACTGAGCTTCTTTGATCTTATGCTGAATTTTTGGATGTTTGAAAAAATTAGCATCATCGGTTTCTTTCAAAGAAAGACTTGATGTCTTTTCTTACAGGCCAGAAACTGCTGGCAACACATTGTCAACGAGGTGATTCATGAAATCTTTTGGATCATTCCAGAAAGAGTTTGCGTTATTTCTAAAATATTAGCGAGAGAGGTTTCATTAAATAGTCAGAAATTAGAAAAAGATGCATTTTTTTTTTCCAATTTTAGGATTTAGCACTTGCAGAAATAGAAATAAAGGACAACTCAGTAAAGTTTTTTGTAAATAAAATAGTATTTTTCAAAAGACGCACTTGTTGGTTGTAAACTAACAGCAATTTGGAACAAGCATTTCTTTGTTAATTTATAGGTTAAAAATAGCTTCAAATCTTTCTTTGAATTTCAAATTTTGGCATTCTTTTCTAATAGGTGTGGTCTTTTTAAAGTAAATGCTGATGAGAAATTGCACCAAAGGTTTACAAAGTGCATACATTTTCCCCAAAAAACAATGACTTTTCTATAATGGGCTGGATATCAGTGCTTAAAATACTAAATTCACCGCTTTTCTTTTCACAAGTTCCCAACTTGATTGGATTTATCATTCAACATGGTTGAATATTTATCCATTTTCCAAATTACTACTCACAACCATTTTATTTTGTTAGTGTAAAACCTCCCTTTTACATAAGTTAAAGTCAAAGTCAAGTGTGAAATTTGTTCTCCGCATTTGACCTACGCCCTGAGGGAGCAGTGAGCTGCAGACACAGATTCAGACTCAGGAACCATTTGGTGGTTTAACATCCCCCCCCCCCAAGCCAACCTCTTAATGCTGAGTGTCAAGCAGGGGGGCACTGGGTACCAAATCACACCTTTGGTATGACTCGGTCTGGATTTGAACACATTGTTCAGGCTTAGGGAAGACACTCTACAACTTGCTTAATACAAATTAATTGTTGAGGAAAGATTGTTTTTAAATTTGTATTTGCATTTTTACATAGATGAATGGGGCAGGATATGTTAAATTCCAATGTTTAATCTGGATTTTTTTGGTGACAGCCATTCGATACAAGTACCGGTAGTTAAAAAAATACCTATCTTGGGTGGGGTTTTCTTCAATTTTTGTGTCTATTTGTAGACTGGAACTAGTGAGAAACGTATCAGTAACATTACGCACTTCCACTTTTTTTTTTTTTTTTTAACAAAGATCCCTCAACTGTTTTGGCAGTAGCCAAAAGATGAGTTGTAACCAGGCTAACTTGAATTGCTGTGAACCAAACAGATAGACTGGTACTTCTAGAAAAAAATGAAAAAAATAAGGATCTTGGAGTAAACATTTATGTTTCTTATTAAATGTGGATACAATAGCCAGTGGAGAAAAAAGATGAACGTAAACCAAAAAAGAGTAAGTAATAAAGGAATATAAATCCAAACAAGCACTAAATAAGAAAAAGTTGTGTTTAGGGGAGAATTTTAGGGACTCAAATGCACTCATGAAAGTAAGAAGATGAACTAAACTAATCCGTCTTTGTGATGCTGTTTTTTTTTTTAATCATAAATATTACAGCCGTCCAATGAAAACCTGTTGCCACTGCCTGACAGTTTTAGGTTTTAGGTTAGCTTGATCTCAATGTGAAAGCAAACAAAACCCAACCAAGGTATGAAGTTATTTTGCTTATATATGTTTTTTTTTCCAGATCTGCCATTATCCCCAAAAAGGTCATTGATGTAGATCAAACAATCAAGGAGATCGATTTTGGTTACAGATAATAGTTTTTGAAAACTGTTTGCAAAAATATTATATGAATACTCCAATTAAATCAGATGTGTTTTATTGTGGTTACTTAATATTACAGCTATGCGGTCAAGCTGTTTCCATCCAATAGGAAGTGCTTGAAGGCACTTTTCATCAAAAACCTTTATTGAGAGACCTTGAAGTTGTCTGAAGGTCAGAACTTTATGTGAGAACTGGACTGAGTGACCCCTCCCATCTGGCTTTCCAATTAGGAAGTACCTACTAGCACCAAGATGCCAAAATCCCATAAACTTCTATTCAGAACTACATTTTCTACTCATTCAATATTTCTCAGAATAACCATTCTTGCACCAATACTTTTTTAACAAGTTGTTGCTAACTTTAATTCTTTTTTCATATTTTGTAAACTGGCCAATCAGATGCCTCAATAAAAGTAGGTGGAGCCTGCTAGTCCCCAAGTTCAAAAGATTTGATTGATAGACTTCAAGTAGACTTTCAAGTAGTAGGAGTGTGGAGTTCCAACAAGCACACTTCTGATTAGTGAGAGTGAGAACATTGACTCAGACTGGCTTAGACCAATCACTGCTGACTAACAACATCTGGCTCCAACATGGTGGCGTTCATATAGTGACAAAATGGCGACTGAATTGATTTCATTTTGTTGGAGTCGGAAGTTACCTATTTTCTATGGAGGATGTCACACTCGCTCTGTAAGTCTTGTAGCTGCAGAGCTAAATGTGATGTTTTTTTAAAATGAAAAGGTTTTTAGAGGCTGAAAATACAGGAAACGTATCTAAAGAATCAGTATAATCAATGAACTTTGCTGTCAAATACCACAAAGCACATCAAAGAACAAGCAATAACATTTATCGTGCATTGAAGTTCACAAGCTTCCAACTCGTGGGAACCTCTAAAAGTCTATAAATTAGAGGGTTATGTTTCTAGACTCCCAGCTTCCAGCATGGGGGCACGCGATGAACTCTTCCATGTCCAGCTCCTCCCTCTTCTTCTGCATGTGTGAGATCTGAATCCTGCAGAGTGCCAGAGCTCCAGGTGAAGCACTTCAAAGAGAACTAGTTAGAGGGAGAGTGACTCAGCTTCCCTTTTCTGATCAGCCGCTCAGATGAGAAGCTTCTGAGCACTAAGCAAAAAAAAAAAAAAAAAACGGGAAAAAAAAACGCATTTTCAGCCCCTTATGGATCCCTTGCAGCGAGCAGAACTTGGCAGAATTTGCTCCATTTAGACTATGATAAGCAGAGAGCATGACAGTTTAGGGAAGTAAAGGATGAGCTTTTATACCAAGAAAATGGCCTAACTTTGAGTGTATTCACCATCTCCCCGCCTGCTTTGATGCTTTTGAAGCACTGCAACTAGCCGCTGGTCTTGGTTACTCTCCACGCACAAACCGCTGAGTTTGGAAGCCGCAAAACTTTTAAAAGCCACACGGTGCTGAAGTCCTTTATCTTGCCGTCGCCTTCTCCCCCGACGTCGGTAAAGGTTTGAAAATGGGAAGTTTTAACTGAATAAAGTGATCGTTTCCAGCCTGCAGGGCATGGCAGTGAAGCTACAAACACCATTTTTAGAGGATAAACACTCTTTTGTTGTCTTGTGCTGAACTCAATTTCCTCTAACATCCATTTTTGTCTGTTTTTGCATATTAGCCATCATATTATGCACCTCATCTACTTATTATTATTATTTTGGCTGCCCAAAAAGAACCCAATCCCTGTCAGAAAACTGTATTTGTTTATTCTTTTAGCTTATCCAAAGTAGTTTCATACTTGTGACTCATCACTCCACAGAAGGCATCTCCACTGATCTAGAGTCCAGCGGTGGCACACTTTGCACCGCTGCATCCGACGCTTTGCATAGCAGTTGGTGATGTGTGGCTTGGATGCTTAAAGCAACATAAAATTGCTAATGTTTTCCTCAAGGTCTCAGGACTCTCTGTCAGGTCAAACAGACAAAGATTTAACATTTGTTATGCATAAAGAATATGATGTGATCAATTGCCCAACTCCCACACACCCTGCCCACACTCATGCTGTCTTTTATTTTATTTTATTAGATTTTACAAAAAAAAAGCATTACATCTAATTACATAGAAACTTTACAACTGATAAAAGTAGTCAAAGCAAGTTGATTAAATACAAAACTAGAACTGGGACAGAACTGCAGCAACACAAGAAGCCCAAAAATGCAATGCACTTCATCTACTGTGTGCATTGAGTGGGCTGGGACTGTTTTCTTGGGGTGTATTCAAGCCGTTTGGTCAGGACCCAGTCTGCTTCCTTTGTTCCCGATCGAGTCCTGAATATTGCATTTGATCTATGTTCAGACTGCCTGATTCGAACCAAAGCTTGTAAACAAAACCATGTGACTAAAAATCTCTTTACTCATTGGTCAGGAATTTACAAGGGTAAAACAAAGCAACTAGAGACAGAAATTATGGAAGTCCTGATACAAATCTTTTATTTCGCTGACCATTTTTAAAAAACCTGTATCAACGTCAGGTATACAGCACTTTTTACTGCTACTTTGGTCCAGTGGAGACACACTGCCGGGCAGTTACTGGCAAGAAGACGTCTAAGAAGGTATGCTGCAGTGTTTTTGACATATAGATTGTTGGGAAAACCATGAGAAGCAATTTGTATGACGTTAGAAGTAGTTGTAATGGGCCTGCATTCATCTGATCACATCTCAATAAGTTGCTGTGTCTTATCGTTGTGGTGTTATGGCATTATTTCTACCAGAATTCATAAGAAACTACAAGGCAGCTTTTAGGATGACATCACAGCAGCACTGGGCATGTGCCACGTAACGAGACGAAGAAAAGCACGTAAGAGGCGTTTTCAGCTGCCTTAAAATAAACATTCTAACAAATAAATAGTTGGACCCTTTTTTCTGTTTGATAACATGACAACCGTTGCTTTATATTTGTCTGCGGCTCATTATTTGCCTCATTCCTTCTCTGTTTATGTCGGCTACGGTGGCTGTTTTGGTTCAGTTGTTCTTGTTTTCTTTGACCTATCAATAAAACACTTTAAGCGACGTTCAAAGGTTAAACTGCCCATTGACGTCTATGTGAGGTCATGGTTTCACATTCATAAGCGGATCTAGTTTGGATCTCATGAAGGTGTTCAGAATTAGCCTCCGACTGACTGACGTAAAACATACAAGCTCTGTATGTTCACGAGATGTCCAATTTCTAGTGGGTACCTAGCATCAGTAAGAAACACCTCGTCTTTTCAGTGTCTCATTATTGTATAAGAAGCAGCACTCTGCCCATTTCAGTGTCTTTTGCTGATCTTTTTTTTTTTTTTTTTTAATAAAACATGGAAAATTCAAATTTGATATAAAGTTTTTCTTTTTTTTAACTCCAGAGGAGAAAAGCCGGATAATCACCAGCGCCCGACAAAAGATAGTTCTGCGTTTCTGTAATGATCAAATCCGTGCGGAAGCCATTAGGCTGCTGCCACAACCCCATCAAAAACCCTGTCAGAAGAACCTGGAAATTAGGATTTTAGTCCCTGTGATTAGGCGTTTTGAAAACTGCAATAATGCTGAAACTGTATGTGTGAGCGGGTGGAAGATGAGTGGGATGCAAATTCAACCGATACCATTGATCACACACTATTTAACTGGCAGACCCACCCAGCAGGGACGAGACACTGGCAGTTTCAGGTCACGATTTTAAGATGTTTAAAAGATGATAGATCTTTTTATTTGCTCAGTTTAATGGTTTAAATCTATGTCATGTTAACAAGGCCATTTCAAATCTGATCATTGCTGCAAAAAGACACTAGTGTGAACAAGATAAAAGAGGTTGATTCATGCATGCAGGTAAAGTCTTTCCCACTGTTGGAAATTCTTCTTTATAAAGGCTCAAATGTACTTAGAATATTTTTTTAGAATTATCTGAATAAATCTGAAGGTTTAAATCGAACTTTTTTTTTAGCTAATAATTGAAAATATTGTGTTTTTATTCAATAAAAAGATGGTTACTAACCATAAAAATGTCTTTTTTGACTCAAACATTAGATAATATTTGATTCATTTGTTTGCTATAACTATGTACTGAGACCTATAATATAACAATTAGTAGTTTTTTTTGTCCTATACACAATGAACCATACACAAGACAAATAATCTAAAGCCTGAGGTAGGATGGGTCTATTAGTTGGAGATTGCACCCATTGTGGCAAAAAAGGACAGTTAGGCAGATGAAAAAAACACCATTGGTTACAGGGTTTGCTTTGAGTTCAGGAACATAAGGTCACAACTTGGTTTTTGCTGATTTATTGCTTTGGTAAAGATTAGATCAAATGGCGCCCACTAAAGTCATAAATTCCAAACAGAATTGGGTTTAAAAATTGGGGGAAAATCTGTATCTTAGTGGGCTTTTGTTCCCACTTAATAGCAAAAACTAGAAGATAGGTTTAGGGAAAGACAAGTTGAATCAGAGTAAAGTTACTCAAGTTTTCCTCACTTTCTCTGCAGGTTCATAAATACTTTCACAGCTACCGCTGCCTCCCTGTCCTCGTGACCTTTCAATACCTCCCACCTGCTAACCTGCTTTGGCCCACTTTCAAGTCCAGCTTGCCTCCCAGGGATCAATTTTCCAACAAATTCGTTGAAACCTTCAACAGGTCGTGTGTGTGAGGCTGCTCTTGAGCTTGGAGTGAGAAGGCACCGGCAGAAAACAGAGAAGCAAAGAGGTGGCTGCAGCGTATTTAGCAGTGGGCTTCGACGAGGCTTGGCAAAGATAGGTGCTGCTTTGCAGACTCTTAATGAAAGGCTCTAGACGGAAATGAAAGGCCGGAGGAGGATAAGATCGGGAAATACAATAAGGAGCTGTCTTGTAAACAGGTTTTGATGCAAAAAGGAGATAATAAAAAGAACAAGCTGATGAAGCAGTACCTTTATTTTGTTTGACAGCGGGGTGTGTCTGGATTGTTATCTTTTGCTATGGGTTTAAGGAAGTCTTTCTGGCGTTACGCTAACACAAACATTATTTGTCTGAGGAGCTTAATAGCTCTTTGTAATTTCGCTCCCACCCTCCACCTTCCCTCGTCACCTTTCCCGAGCTCCCCCCCAAAAAAAGTAAAACAAGGGAGGAAAGATCTTCATACACAATCAGATCGGGCCAGCGTGCTGCTTATCGAGCGCTGTGCTCTGAATTTAAATCTTCCTTTGAGGCGTGAGTGCTCACATTCACATTGAAAACAAACAGGCCCAATTGGTTTTAGTATGAGGTAAGATATGCTAAATATATTACCTATTTCAATTTGTTCATGCATTGGAGTTGGTAATCTCCATGATTTGGAGTTTTTTGACACCCAAAAATAAATTACAAATCCAGAATATGTTTTATATTAAAGTTGTAAGCTTATACCACTTACTAGTTTTTTTTCCTGACGGAATTGTAAAACAGAAAAGTTAAATATTAATATAACTTACATTATATATGTCTGAACTCTACTGATCAAACTTGCAAGTTGAAAATAATGTATTCGTGCTTAGTTGGTGTTAGTTTTTACATTTCAACAGTTAGCTGGCTGATGTTTTGGTGACTTAAATACTAACACGTGTTAATATTTAAGTATTTAAGACAACACTGTACAGTGTTGTCACTCCAGCGGCACCATGAGACAGAGTCTACGACCCACACAAGTGGCCCAGGTAATGCAACCCATACAGGACGGCACACTAATGCGAGCTGTGGCAAGAAGGTGTGCTGTGTCTGTCAACGTAGTGTCCAGACCGTGGAGGCGCTACCAGGAGACGGGCCAGTAGATCAGGAGTTGTGGGGGAGGCCGTAGGAGGGCAACAACTCTACATCAGGACCAGTACCTCCTCCTTTGTGAAAGGAGAAACAGAACAAAATGACCTCCAGCCGGCCACAAACCTGCATGTGTCTGTTCAAACATGAGGGTCCAATGTCCACAGGCGGGAGTTGTGCTTACAGCCCAACGCAATGCAAGACGTTTGGCATTTGCTAGAGAACACCAAGATTGGCAAATTCACCACTGCTCTTCCCAGATAAAATCAGGTTCACACTGAGCACATGTGACAGACGTGACAGAGTCTGGGGATGCTGTGAATGTTCTGCTGCAACACCTGCAACATCTGCAACTGCAACATCGTCCAACATGACCGGTTTGGCAGTGGGTCAGGAATGGTTTGGGATGACATTTGTTTGAAGGGCCGCACAGCTCCATGTGCTTACCAGACTGCCATTAGGTACCGAAAAGAGATTCTCAGACCCCTTGTGAGACCTTGTGTTGGTGCGACTGACTCTGGGTTACTCTTAATACAAGCCAATGATAGACCTCACGTGGCTGGAGAGCAACCGCAATTTGACAGATGAAGGTATTGATGTTTTGGACTGGCCTGCCCGTTCTACAGACATGTCACCAACACCAGGTTGCACCACATACTGTCCAGGAATTGGCAGAAGCATACCTAGGTGTTACAGGAAAGTCATTCGGGCATATGGAGGCCACACCCACTACTGAGACTCATTTGGACTTGTTTCAAAGGTATTACATCCAAGTTGGATCAGTCTGTAGTGTGTTTTTATTTTGAGTTTGATTCCACATCCAGACCTCTATAGGTTAATAAATCTAATTTCCATTAATATTTTTGTGTGTTGTCAGCCCATGTAACTATGCAAAGAATAAAGCATTTGAAAAGAATATTTCAATCGTGTGTTTTCGTAGTATTTCCTTTATTTTTTGAGCTATATATAATGTGCAGGTAAAACCATGAAAATTCAAATATGGCAGAAAATAGCAGGAAGTTGACCAAAAATAGTTCCCTGTGGATCAGAATAACTGGGCTATTTCTTTGCCCAAAGATTTTATTTTTCCCATATTGAAATCTTCTTTATCTTTTGCCGCCAAATAAAAAAGATAAATCAAGGAATGTGATTTTGTATTATGGTAGCTGATCAAAAAGAAATTGCGTCGAAAGACAATGCACACTCAGAAATGCGAGTGAATTGGTTAAATTGATTTGTGGAAGAGGTTTGTGTGCAGAGAAGGGTTTCTGTGACTGCTGACGCCACACAACATCACCCCGCAGTGACAAATGAGGCTGTGCGAGGCGGATGGCTTAGCGTGATACATGGATCTAACTGTACAGAACAAACACAAAGGCATTTGTTGTGGGTTAAATAGTGTGATTAATTAGCTATTAATTGGCAATGAAACTGTTTGGAGTCTTTGTCGTCTATAAAGAGTAAACTCGGGATTTCGATCCATCAAACGCTGGTGATCTGTGCAGAAAAGCGGGGCGTCTTCGGGGGTGGTGCTATTCTGGTTTACGCCAACTGTGCTGGTGTCAGACTGCCGTGCATTTTTAATTTGCTTTGTCCCTAGGATGTTCAACACAGTCAAGGTGTCCAAATAAGATAAACGTCCAGCTCCAGAGGTAATTACAAATTCTCCACCGAGGTCCGGGTCATTTTCCCAAACTCTCAGAGGACTCAAGACAACAACAATAAAATGTCCTCCTTTTTTTTTTTTTTTTTCCTCGGCTCAACCCGTCCCTGATGAGAGTAGTTGTTAACTCCCCAATGTCACTTTCCCTGTCTGTCTTAAGAACAGTGTTAGAGCAATTGTTTCCGCCTCATTTCCTAGGCAACCTTTGAAACTGACTCTCGTGTCAAGCCAGCCCGTTCTGACAACTCCCTGCAGTGAACACACTATTTCACCCACACACGCACACACTGCAGTTTGAAATCTAGAAAGGGCTTGGGCCCCCCCACCCCACTCCCTTTGCTTCTCAAATCTTGACTGACTGGCCTCTGCTCACAGCCTGCCAGCCCTCTGGGGTCATTTATGCTCCGGAAAGACGAAAGGAGACGGTGAACCCAGACAGAGCAGAACCAGCCCAATAAAGGGAATGAAGGCGTGAAGAACAGAAGAAGTAGCTCTCTTGTCCAAGGTGTCAAAATGCCCGCTGCTTTCTGAACCTGAAAACCTTCTTTTTTCCCCCCTTTCTTTCAACCCTTTCTACTCTGATTTTTACTTTTATTTTAGAAGCCTACCCCCAGGGAGTTTGTCATGAAATGAATTCTGTGGATCAAAGTTGGACTGCGAGTTTTTCAGCCTTTCAGCCAAGGTCAGACGGGGATATAGTTTGTGCCAAAATGGTTTGAAAATTCCGATATTTTCTTTGATTCAGCTTGATCAGCCGACAGCTTTGTTTGGACCCTTGAAAAACAAGCAAAAGAACTTGTTTAAGCAAATGTCTTTGATACTCCTTTAGGAAGCTTGCTTTGAAATATGCAAACTTTTAAAGTTCTTTAAGTGTGAACCAAGTTCTACCGCTACGTATGAAGCTACGTACACACCAACCTTGGCAGCGCACGTTCAAGCAGCCATTTCCAATGAAGATTATGTTAATGTGCATAAAAAATGTTTTAGGCTTCCGCGTTCAAAACTTGCATTCTTGAGTAACGTTTCTTTGGCTGTTTTAGGGCTCTACATTGTACACATGTTGAAAGTTTAATCAGGTCAAGCTTTAAACAATCAGGGACTCTAATATGGTTGTGACGTATGGATGGATGGCGTCCCTTTTAATTCCCAAAAATGCCAACCGTTTGGAAATTGACCATGGAGGAGAAATAGATTGTGGTTAGTACCCGGCCAGAATTACTTGACATCAAGTGTTTTGTATATCGGAATAGTGCTGTGAAATAAAAGGCCTGGAGCAAGATTCAGAAGATTTTCACGGCTTGAACATTTTGCACCAAGCCTCTTCCAACTGTAGGTGGTAGACATGCACTTCTAAACAATAGAAGAAGAAAAAGAAGAAGCCCTCCCTTTTTGACCAGTGTAAACACCATGCGCTAAATGTGCATTCAGGAACCCGCTTTTAGTGCATTCTGACATGCATCAACATGTTTGATGTGTATGTAGCTTGGAAACTCCTGTCATTAATTTTATTTCTTTTCTCAAACCTTCAAGAAGGCACTCGACAATTTCTATTTAAACAGTGTATTACTTGCGATGTGAGGGTAGGCATCCTGTCAGTGGACTTTTTGGCCCATGAGCACAAGATCCGATGCTTTGGATTTGAAAATTTCCAACCAAACCATAACCTCAACAGCACTGGAGATTAGTGTAGTGGTTCAGGGCAAATGCACTAGTATCAGGTAGCAACAGACATGTGTGAACACCATTTGCTAAAAGTTATTTATAGACTTGTTTTCAGCATGTTTTTGAACATGCCACACATGCCTGGTGTGCAGGTAGCTGAAGGCTCAGCTGTGTGAGCCCATCTCCTTCCATAAAGTTCTCACTTTTTGGTCTAGTTGCTGGCTTAGAAGGATAAATCTTTAGGAAAATAAAGATCTAATACAAGAAAGACTTCCAATCAAGACTTTGCCGAAATGGAAGTTTATCTGAGTGTCGGCTGTTCCTTCTTTATAGAGTAAAGCTGAACTGAACTGAATACAGGGCATTCAAATGCATGTCTTTGACCTGGTGACTGTAGCTCACGGAAAGGCACAGCTGTCTTGCATTTAGCTGGTTGGTCAACCAAGTGATTTTGATTAAACTGTCTGGATTCGGTATTTCTGTACTTTGTATTTTGTACAGCGACTTTTGCTATGGATTTTTTTCTTTGAGCTCCTTTTTTGGATTATTTGATTATTTGGATTTATTTCTCATTTGTCATTTCAACTTGGAAGTCTTAGCATCTTCTCCCAGATGGCATTACCATCCTTTCATGCTGTCTACAGAGGCTACAGATAAATTACCAGATAACCTACTTAAATTAACTGGTTGCTGGGTTATCACTTCTACCGGTTCTCCAGCTCTGCTTTTTACCGCAGAGTAATCAACAGCTTTGAGTGAGTCAGCAAATTATGAAAGCAATTTCCATACTTTGGTCAGGTCTGGTTTCGATACAATGTTCCTTGTCTCACAAGTTTTTCCTTGCTCTGTTGATCACCTTGCCATTTTTTTCTTTACCTTATTTTACTTTAGATTTTTTAAACCTTTGGTGAACTTGTTAAGTATTTGTCAATTCAGGGGTTTCCTATAAAATATGTCCTTTTGACATTTTTTTCATTTATTTTAGTACAACCTTGAAGTGAAAAGTAAAGGCATTCTAAACTACTAATATTTCATAAACAACCACTTATGTCCTATTGGATTTTAGTCTAAAATGGGCTCAATACATAAATAAACAAGTTCAATATGTTCATTTTTTGTTTTAAATTTAATTAAAATGCATTAAAACATGTTTGGTCAGGGACAGAGTTTATGTTTTGTGCAGAGAGGGATGGACATGGATGTGTGTGTGCTGAGCAGGAGAAGATGTGAAG
The DNA here is from genome assembly GCA_023969325.1 of Oryzias curvinotus. Classification (NCBI taxonomy): domain Eukaryota; kingdom Metazoa; phylum Chordata; class Actinopteri; order Beloniformes; family Adrianichthyidae; genus Oryzias; species Oryzias curvinotus. The sequence continues at coordinate 8,126,047 of CM043707.1, read as the reverse complement.
TGAAGATGTCCCACTTCAAAAGATGAGAGGTCAAGTTCATCGCAAATACTCCATACTTGCCATGCTTGGATGGGGGAAAATGCTTAATTGGATCCACAGTGAAGTATGGGGTGGAAACATCATACTTTGGGGCTTCTGTTCTGCAATGGGGACAGGACAACTGATATGTATGAAGGAATCTATGAATGGGACCATGAATGGGGAGATTTAGGGGAAAACCTAAGTGTGAGAATTGATGGTGAAACGTGGCAGAATCTTCCAGCAAGACAATTATCCCAAACACATCACTCGGCATCCAAGCAGTGGCTGAGTAAAAACTATTTCAAGGTTCTGGAGTGGCCTAACAAGTCTTGACCTCAAGCCAATAAATACTCTGTGTTGAAAGTCAGTGGTCATCACAGCTCAGCTCTTGAAAAGATCTGCACTGAAGAATGGCTGCAGTGTAATCTAATCTCCTGAAGATCTACAGGAAACAAGACAAAAGAGTTCTAAGGTTAACTTTTGTTAGATTTTCTGCGACAATACACAAACAAATTCTTTAAAAATCACACAAAGATATTCTATAGGTCCGTTTTAAAAATGTTGTCTCGCAAAATTGAAGTGTACCAATTGATGTCTTTTTTGCTTTTAAAAAAGTTCTCTATATTTAATTGGGTTTTATAAACTAAAATTTATGGGGCCAAGCATAGAGCTCTGTGGTACACCAGGAGACCCTAAAACATAAAAATCAAAATGTAAAAATGTATTAGATAAGGTGTAATGAGGACAATTTAGAAATTGTGGTAAAGGATGCAATAGCTTTTTTGGTCAGAGGTGTTACCTCAACCCAAAAACATTAAGTGCAAAGCATGACTGAAAGTGGTATGAAGTTAAATGTGAAACATTGTCAGAGCCTATAGACTAAAACCATATAGGAAGCACTTTTAAACAGTTGGAGATTATGACATGTCACGATGTATCTTTCAGTTCACAACTGGAGTTGCGTACATAGTAACTGTGCCTGGGTATGAACAGTAATAATGTACTTTAAAGGCAGACAGGACTGAGGAGTAATCATGACATAGTTTGGTGCAAATGGTGTGGTGGGGGAAGCCTGTAAAGGCTGTGTCACACAGCCACAGTGTAATTTTTGCACATTTTGCACAAGTTTTTCTTGCGTTCGTCATTCGTCGATGTGCGCAGATGTCTGTCGAGGGTTTTGGCCGACGGGTCTTTATGGGAATTTGGTTATGAACTGTTCAGAATTTTTGGTTGGTGGAGAATCTCATGCAATTGTGTGCGATTTTTGCTAGATGCATACACAAATTTGTGGCTTTCAATGTATGTCTAATTCACTTTTCATGCATGTACCACCAATGTACAACTTTTATATCACGTATATGGTGCACATACCATGGTCAAAATCCATAAATGTTGCAGAAATCCCTAATGAATTGCATAAACAGTGCAATAATCACGCCTGGTTTGTGTTCTATATAGTTTTAGGTGTTCTTTGCATGGTTTATTCGTAATTCTACTATGATTTTAACATGGTTTATTCATGATACATCTGTGAAGATTTCATGTAAAGACCACAACTTTTTCTCACATATACTCACGGATGATCAAGTTTCATCCGAGCAAAGTTTACGTAGTGGCTGTGTGACACGGTCTCAAGAATTTGTTGACTATATCTACAAACTGAGTAGTAGAAGAAGTAAATAAGAAAATATGCTCCTGCTGTTCAAGATTTGATTCTAGATCACAATGTAGAAGACTTTCGCCTGTCACATTTGTAAGAGACTGAATTCCGAGATATAAACCTCAAAAATACTGAAGTGAAATAGAAACCCCAATTTACCGTGATCTTTTGAATGCTGGAGATACAAGTGTTGCGCGTTGAGGAAAAACATTTTATTCCAAGTGGCATATGCTAATGATGTGAGAAATTAATTAGCTGGCAGAATATTAGTTGAGAAACGAAAATCAAATTGAAAAGGGGCAACCACGTGTTTACCTTCACATCAGCTCTTTCATTTCCTCTCCCTCTTTCATCCTGATGCACCATCATCATGCTGTTTGTTCGTACGGGAAGAGAAAAATAAAAGAGACCAAACAAACAGCACGAGAGACGGACGACACGCGGTGAAGATTTGCCTCTATGAGCTCTTTGTTTTCTCAAAGCCGCTCAGCTGATGCACACCTTTTGTTGACACTATTGAGAGGCTTTGAGATGCAGATTTAGTAACAGACGCAACGACTTTGGGACTTTTATTGTTAATTACAGCAGACACGGGCACTGCCATGCTTCCACACCGAGGCTGGATCCCTTCTCTTTTGAAATGCCATGAGTACTTTTAAGTTACCGGGGGAGATAAAACTTTCCCCGTGCTCATTTGCCATTCACAATCCGGAAGACTGTCTGAATAATACAGAGGCTCTGTTAAATTGGAAAAGTAACAGTGCTCACATTTGCTGGATTAAGTGCATTCTTTTGGCTTCAGAAGTATTTTACTATTTACTTACCTTCTTAGAATGAATTCAAAACCTGCTAGCTCTGGAGTCCTAAAATAAACGAGTGCGTAAGGAATAAAAAAAAAGATGATACCGAAGCAGCCGGTGTCTCCTCAACTGATTTAAAACATGAATTCTCATTAGGGTTGCTGCTGCAAATAGAGTAATCCGTGGCAGCCTCTGCAGCAAATGTGCTAATATATTACAATAGTATTAATTTGTCAAGTATGATTGTGTGTATATGTGTGTGTTTGAAAGTTTGGGTCTGACTGGTGTCTCGGAAGTAGGACGCCCACAGAGGGAAGGAGACACACAAACACCCCCGGTGTCGGTGTGACAGAGACAGACGCACCCACCCAAAGCTGAATCATCTGAACACACCCGCCGCCATTGAGCAGCGACAGACTGTGCGTTTTGTTCAGGCAAATTTAGACCCAGCTGCACCAAGCTGGGGCGTAAATGTGTAGGAAGTTGGAACCAGGGGGGGAATGAAAGGGATAGGGAGTGACAGAAGCTGATTTTCTGCAAGTGTTTTAGTTATAGCGTGCTGCATGTACCGCACACACACAGAACGGCAGGATTCGATTGAGCTGGAAAATAGCCAAGAGCAAATGGAGGATTTACATGTGAGACATGAGAACTGGAAGGAATTATCTATTTGTATCTCTTTGTCAAAAGGAAGACATGACTACTTTGCTCAGCTGTTGGAACTGGTGAAAAAAATCTTATGGATAACTGTTAAAGCCACTGCATTGAGGATCCTTCTTAGAACAAATAAACATCTAGAAGGTTTATATAAGTATTTAGGAAACCATTTTGGTCACATAAACCTCATTCATTACCAGTAAGGCCTTAGCCACTTGAATCTGCACGAGGGTTGACCTGTACAGGTGGGGTGGGTTTTTGGGTCGTTCAGGCCAAGAACATTTTTGCTCGGTCTAGAATCTTATTTACCCCATACAAGTCTGCCCATTTTTTACCCACAGAGAGTCCATCCGTAATCAATGCTGAGAACACACTTTCAGAAAGGAGTTATTTTTTTCATGATAGTCAATGACTTCATTGCAAGTTCTTCCATAAAGGACTTTTCCTCAGCTCAGAAGCTCAGAGCTAAGCCACTATTTTGTGACTGAACTGGTAAATAGTTCCATTGTAGAGGTGTTTCATCCTTTAGGAAAAGGAACTCTAAAGCAGTCATGTGTCTTTGATACATCTACTACTTCTTAAAGCAGCTGTTCCGACCGCTAAATTAAAAGCCCAAAGCTAAGAAAGTTAAAAAACATCAACGTCTTTGGAAAACATCTTTGTCCGAATCCCATAAGAACACAGTAAAAGAGTGTTTGACTACAAAAAAAGAAATCTGCTGTTTACGAACAAGACCAGGAGTCTTCTTCAAAATATGGATTTATATTTCAACAGTTGTTCCCAGAAGACTAGACCTCTCCAGCCAATGTACATGCTAATGTTACACATATGATGCCAATTAAATTGCATACATTAAATCTGCTATTAATATTATAATTGGAAAATACCATTTTGGTAACAGTTATGTCATTTCATTCTGCTTTACGCATGGATGAAGGTGAAGTCAGCATCCGGTTGTTTGCTTCTGTTTCTGATGTTTAAGAGAAAATCTATATCACATTTTAATAGTCCCAACACAAAATCCAAAGTACAAAGAATGTTTAAACCAGACCCAGTCACGGTTTTTTATAGCAATTTTACAAAAATGTTGTTATTATTGACTGTTCGAAAGGATCAGTTCATCTTTATCCAGGATCAGGTTGACAATTGATACCAAAAATTAACTCAACAAATGACAAAAGTAATTGTTTGCTTTGCCTTTAGAGGGTCAATCAAATGCCTCATAAAAAAGCAGCTCTTTCATTCTGTCAGTTTTGTTATTCACTCCCATCTTCTTTGCGTATTGTGTAAACAGGAATATAATAATTGTGTCTGCACTGGTGAAATTGCAGAAAAAGCTGAAGTGATGAGCTCAGAATGTAATGAGTCACTCTGCCGAGCTTTTCCAACGAGGTCAAGCGTGGCATGAGGACAACAATCTGTCATGTCAGACAATGCAACAGAGGAAGGGTTGCATCTCACAGGACGGTAGCAGTTTACAACAGGCTGGAGATGAAATGGGAAGAATAATGTATAATTTTGACTTTGAATCAAAGGTGATAATGGTCCTTTTGTGCATTCAGGTGTCAGAAATGGGGAACAAAGAAAGACTGGCTTAAAAAGCAAAGATATAAAAACCACAAAACTAATCCTTACAAACATTTAGCTGTTTATGATATCTGTGGTGCTCAGCATGACTGCATTTCACTCGGTTGACATCACAAATAGCATTAAAAAAGTTAAACACACATAACTAATCACATCACCATCCAAGTTTCTCTACGTCAGGGGTGTCAATCTAAAGGCCTCGAGGGCCGACCTGCTGGTTTTTCAGAAATCCTACTATATGTGCCATAGTGCATGGAACTTACTATTACATTTCAATAACAATAACAATTAGTTGACAATTTGGCTGCTAGAAGTTGGAGACTGGGTAAAGTATGGTGCACTGGGGTTCTGTCTTTATTCTCATCTGCCTCTCCTCTCCTCTATTCTTGATCATTTATGTATCATTTAGTTCTGCATGTCTTTCCTTGGTGCAGTGCAATTCATGTGTTGTCCCTCTTCTCACTCCCCTTTGGGGGGTCGGGACTGATTCCAGATTCCAGTTGGCTCTGCTCCTGTAACTGGTCGTGGACCTCGCCTCTGACTCATTTCTCTGCTTCTGTAACTGGTCGTGAACCTTGCCTCTGACTCATATTTCTACTCCTGTAACTGGTTGTAAACCTCGCCTCTGACTCATATCTTTACTCCTGTAACTGGTCGTGAACCTTGCCTCTGACACTTTTTCTCTAGCCCTGTAACTGGTCGTGAAACTTGCCTCTGACTTATATTTCTACTCCTGTAACTGGTTGTGAAACTCGCCTCTGACTCATATCTTACTCCTGTAACTGGTCGTGGACCCTCACCGTCTGACTCATTTCCTCTACTCCTGTAACTGGTCGTGAACCTTGCCTCTGGAACTATTATTTTTCTAACTCCTGTAACTGGTTGTGAACCTCGCCTCTGACTCATATCTTTACTCCTGTAACTGGTCGTGGACCTCACCTCTGACTCATTTCTCTACTCCTGTAACTGGTCGTGAACCTTGCCTCTGACTTATATTTCTACTCCTGTAACTGGTTGTGAACCTCGCCTCTGACTCATATCTTTACTCCTGTAACTGGTCGTGGACCTCACCTCTGACTCATTTCTCTACTCCTGTAACTGGTCGTGAACCTCGCCTCTGACTCATTTCTCTGCTTCTGTAACTGGTCGTGAACCTTGCCTCTGACTTATATTTCTACTCCTGTAACTGGTTGTAAACCTCGCCTCTGACTCATATCTTTACTCCTGTAACTGGTCGTGGACCTCGCCTCTGACTCATTTCTCTGCTTCTGTAACTGGTCGTGAACCTCGCCTCTTCTACTCCTGTAACTGGTTGTGAACCTCCCCTCTAACTAATATCTCTACTCCTGTAACTGGTCTTGGACCTCGCCTCTGACTCATCTCTCTACTCCTGTAACTGGTTGTGAATCTTGCCTCTGACTCATTTCTCTGGTTCTGTAACTGGTCGTGAACCTCGCCTCTGACACTTTTTCTTTACCCCTGTAACTGGTCGTGAACCTCACCTCTGCCTCATATCTCTACTCCTGTAACTGGTCGTGAACCTCGCCTCTGACTCATCTCTCTACTCCTGTAACTGGTTGTGAATCTTGCCTCTGACTCATTTCTCTGGTTCTGTAACTGGTCGTGAACCTCGCCTCTGACACTTTTTCTTTACCCCTGTAACTGGTCGTGAACCTCACCTCTGACACTTTTTCTCTACCGCTGTAACTAGTCATGAACCTTGCCTCTGACTCATAGTTCTACCCCTGTAACTGGTCATGAACCTTGCCTCTTACTCATATTTCTACTCCTGTAACTGGTCATGAACCTCGCCTCTGACTCATATCTCTACTCCTGTAACTGCTCGTGAACCTCACCTCTGACTAATATCTCTGCTCCTGTAACTGGTCCTGAACCTTGCCTATGACTAATAACTCTACTCTTGTAACTGGTCCTGAACCCTTTCCTCTGACTCATCTCTGCTCCTGTAACTGGTCCTGAACCTTGCCTCTGGCTCATCTCTGCTCCTGTAACTGGTCCTGAACCTTGCCTCTGGCTCATCTCTGCTCCTGTAACTGGTTGTGGACCTCACCTCAGACTCATCCCTGCTCCTGTAGCTGGTCCTGAACCCTTTCCTCTGGCTCATCTCTGCTCTTGTAACTGGTTGTGGACCTCACCTCAGACTCATCTCTGCTCCTGTAACTGGTCGTGAACTTTTCCTCTGGCTCATCTTTGCTCCTGTAACTGGTCATGGACCCCGCCTCTGGCTCATCTCGTACCGGCAGCCGTCCCCCAGTTCCATCTGGATGAAACCCATCTCCTAAACTATTTAAACATGTAGTTGTAGAGTTAGATAAGCTAATTCTTCTTTAACAGACCTGGTACATTGCCTGGCATTTCTGCAAGAGGTTCCGTCCTTCCTGTGGACATCCATAAAGTTTTTTATTCTTTTTCTTTACTGGAATGTTTTTTATTTATTTATTTATTTAGGAGTTTTTCCTTACTGAGTAAGAAGGGTCTAAGGGCAGAGATGCGCAGTTTAGTCAAGCCTGTTAAGTTTAGTTCAGCAATCAGCAATTGTACTTTATAACTGATATTATGTTTAGTAGAATTATTGAAGTTCGTTAAGACAACTGTGTTGTAATATTGGGCTATATAAATAAAACAGAATTGAAATTGAATTAAAGGTTGTGAAAACAATTGTTTTGTATTTTCAGAGTGCTGCCAGCAATGCGCAAACATAGATGACTGCCGACTATTTATGACTTCAGCAAGCATTAGTAATGTCCAAATTTGAAGACACTATTTTTCCCTATTTCTTTGCTTGGAGAGCTAAATGTAGGCGTAGGGAGAAGCTGTAGGGGTAGGGAATGAATTGGATTCAGCCATTGTCGTGGGTTACCAGATTAGTTGCAGCCTTCCCCAGGTAAATTTGAACATCAGATAAAATAAACACGATTTGACTTAGGCTAACCAGCCTTTAGCTTAAATAGAAAAACCTCAAACATGCAACAACTTATGGTGAAAATTTTCAAAAAGGTCACATAGAAGTTTATGCATGTTTTTTTTCATTAAGGCAAACCTGTTTGCCTCCCAACAATAACAAATGGAGTAAAGAAGCATAATAAATATTAACATTTTACAACACTATCTATAAATCTGCAGTGTTCTGAGGATGAGAACTTGGTGAATTTATTTTTAAAGAAAAACAAAACATTTTTTCAAATGACAAATCATTCGAACGCAATGCATTGTGGTCTATATTTGCCAATCTAGAACATTGATACATACTTCTGGGAAAAGAGCCACGATGTCTTATTTGCTTTGAACAGTTAACTGTATTTTACAGGCCAAAAGCAGGTGTTCTTGCTGGTAGGTGTAGCTCAAAATAGTAAAAACAGGAAGTCTACACGGGCCACTTAAGGACAATACTTGCAGCACGGCCAGCTCACCGCTTTCCTCTCTCATGCATATTAAGGTAAAAGCTATTGATTGATAGGGTGTAGCTCAGGCAATGATTTAAAAGGAGTTACAACATGTGGGTTGCAGTCCTCAGACACACCGCCTATTGGCTCAGCTGTGTTTAACTCGCACACAATAGCATGTACTCTCTGCTGCCATTTGCCTCCTCACTTTCAGGATCATTCACCACTGGTGTCTTGCTTTTACTATTGTTCTTCACTTCCAAATTTCTGCCCCCCCCCACCCAGTCTTCCTCCCTGAGCCGAGTTGCCTATAGAATGTTAAGAGCCCCTAACACTGATGTCCCTGCAGGACCTGCTGTCCTGAGGAGAGAGGCTGAGATGAATGCTAAAAAGGCCTCAGCAGCATCGTCGATGCTCGCCATTGCCAGGTCCTGTCTGATGCACAAACTGCGTCCATGCCAGGCTCGGGTAAGTGATGTAACAGATGTGAAAGAGACTGAACGTGTCAAGCAGGAAGACAGAGAAAACGGTGGTTAGCATAGGGAAACATGCAGGTAAAGTGTCATAGTGGGGGAGAAGGTAGTGTTCTTATTGTCTCTGCTTGTAGAGTGCTTTAGATAAGACAACAATTAATAAAATCATTTCTATTCATCTTCTCTTTTTGGTTAAAGTTGATGGTTTAACTTAAACTAATAGTAGGATGTAACCAAGTATTTACCAAAACAAAAATATGAATAAAATGTAAGGATGAAAAAAATCAACAGGTATGAGGTGTCTATACCATTGATGGCGTTTTCTATATCATCTATATCATACTACAACCATTTTAAATATACCATCCGTATCATAAATCTCTATCATAAATGTTGATTCTCTTTCTTCAGCGTCCGTACACTTTTAAATTAGCAATAGTTTTCCATACCTTTTCCAAACATTTTTCATAACCTTTCACATTATTTTTTAAACTAAAAATGAACACATTTCAGTCAGACTATTGTAGTCGGTGCGGCTAAATCACACAAAGACACATCCTGATAAATCCACGTTTGTCTGCTTTGCCGTTGAAATTGCAGCCGCTGTATCAACGGCCGTTTCTGTTGGTATGGAGGAAAACTGCAGTGACGTATGAAAGTGTACTGCATTCAAATCACAATAAAAACACAGGTGATGTTCCTTTTAATTTATTTTGCGATTTTTGTTCTATTATTTTTCAGAACGCACTGATTCTTCAGAGTCGAGACAGAACACCTGTACCTTTTCTGTACCTTCAGTATAGAAAAGGTATCTTACAGATTACATTTGCTTTCCATCTGAGTACTCTTTTCACTTGTGACAAAGTTTAAACTTGCCACGAGACGGCAAATATGGCATGATATTAATTCGCCTTTATGTCAATTTGAACATTGACACTGGCGTGTGACAACTGAGGAATAAAAGCTTCTGGTTTGTTGGAGGAGACTCCACGGGGCGTCTGTAATCAACTGACTTCATGATTATAAATGAGACACCTGCACTCTAGGCGAGCACTTCACAATGTGAGCTTCACAAATCCTTAAACGGGAAACAGCATCAAGGTAAAAACCCGGTAGAAACTAAAAACAATGCTCATTATGGAGCAGAAAGACAAGTTGAAAGTTGATTAAGATTTTTTTGCTTTCTACTCATATATGCAAGTTATTCTCAAAGTAAAAAAGAAAGGCATTTGCAGTGAGTAATGCAATCTAATATTATTTTTTGAAAGACATTTAAAGCAAATAATTCAGAACTTCTACATATTAAAGTATTATGTATCAAAAGGATCTAGAATGAGCCACCATGTTTTTTGGACTATTCCAATTCTGGTTTTTCGTTCTTCATTTCGGCTTCAACTGTTTGAATTGCACTGAATAGAAGGACCAACATCACCTCTGCCCAAATCGTTCCTGCCCACCTCACTCCTGTCAAAGCCAATTCTGCGTATGTCACTCCTGCATACAGCACTCCAGCTCAGGCCACTCCTGCCCACGCCACCCCTGTCAATGTCACTCCTGCCCAAGTTGCTCCTGCCCACGTAAATCGCTCCTACATCACACCTGCCCACCTCACTCCTGTCAAAACCACTCTTGTATAAGCTAATCATTTTTATGTCACTCCTGCACACAGCACTCCTTCCCAAGTCACAGTTGCTCACATCTCTCCTTTCCACGTTACTCTTGTATAGAGTCAATCCTGTTCACGTCACCCCAAACACATTACTCCCGTTCATATCACTGGTGTCAATGTTACTCTTGCCCATGTCACTCCTGTCCACATCACTCCCATTCAAATCACTCCAGCACACACCACCCCTTATCCACGTCACCCTGTCCATGTCACTTATGCCCTCATCACCGTGATTCAAATCAATCCTGTCAATGTCACTCCTGTCCCCGTCACTCCTGCTCAAGTCACTCTTGTCCTGCTTGATGTGCAGTGACAGCCCACCTAAAGACCAAGTATCAGATTTTAGAGCTTTACATGGAGGATTATGGAGAGTTTGGTACCTTTTAAACCCTTATTCCTTGAGTTGATCTTTAAGACCTTTGAGTCAAATCCTGCTAAAAAACCAGTGGAGGATCTCTCTTTTTTAGATTCTAGTCCCACGTCAGTTAAGAGCCCTTTCTTTGTCCGTAGGCCTGATCAAATCTGTACTCTTTAAAAAAGAAAAAAAAAATTTAAGAATTATATCAGAGAGCGGTAACATGCTTGTTACATATTTATGTTTACATTGGTCTTTATTTGAACATTTTATTTAATTTACCCTCATTTCTTTACATTCTGAGACCCTTTGTGACCTCGTGTGAAAGAGGCCATAGAAAAAAAAAAACTGACTTACAATTTAAGACCGAACCATGTGTTTGTGATGCCGTGCAGTTTAAGAAAGAAGTATTCAATTCTTTCTATGCTACTCTCCAATAAAAATAAAAAAAAAAAAATGTTCTGCACAATCTTATTCATATACAAGATGAGACAACTACTGCTTAATAAATACATCAATTTGCTTGTTAACAAAATTACACATTAGCTAATCAAACGTAACAACTAAATAGCTGTAACCATCTTGATTTGGTGAAGATGACATGTCAAATATGAAGCCATGCATCGGAATAGGAAGAGAGACATTTAAAGACAACACGACAAGGTCCAAAAAAGGAAAAATATTCACAGAGCGGCAGCGTTTAAAGGTCTGGATGCTGTTACGAGGTCAAAGGATAACAGGTAGACGAATTTGAGATTTGCAAATATGAAGACAACGACTTCAATGATCTAGAGTTATAACCAGCATACGCAGACAATTTTTGACTGTCCAAAAACATGAAGCAGATATGTTGACACTACAAAAGTACAATTTGTAATAATGCATTGTTGAAGATTGAAAAATATTGCCAGGCATTGTCTTGATTTCATCTCAACATATAGAAAAACAGATCAAATGATTCATAAATACCACATATGGATGGATCCATCCAACTTTGTATCAATAGTTAAGGCTGATAGTTGTAACTAAAGGGCATAGGAAACATTTATTTTGCCAAACTTAATAGCTAGCGCTATTAAAAGAATGCAGTGTACCTCTGGGTTGGTAATGACCTTTTTAATCCATCTTCTATGTCTATTTCAAGCAAACTAATGCACCAGGTCACACATTTCAAGTTCATTTAAGCTTCCTCCAATGGCCTCCACAGTCACCATGTCTCATGTGGAATAAAGGATTCCCATAACAGATGTGAAGCTGACAAACGTGAGGACAATAAAAGTCTCCAACAGATTTTTAAACCCATGCCACAAAGAACTAAGATATGTCTGAATCTAAAGAGAGCTTCAGATGACCAGTGATTAGAATTAACAGCACAAATAACACGGTTTTAAGTTAAAAGCTCCATCAATAATTACCCTTTCTACCCATTTAGATGTCAAATCTTTAGCACTACCCATAAAACCCTGCAAAGTTCTGATCAAATTGGAGCCACACTGTAAACTGCCGTTGCTGTTTAGTGAAAATGTGCATATTTATGAAATTAGGAAATGCATTATCAAATAAAAGAACTTGAAAGTAAGATGGTTTTGACATTCTAAGCTTTTATCCTTGTCCAATCTAATTTAAAAAAAAAATAATTCTCTATATATTTTCCTTTTATGTAAGAGCTCAGCAGCATCTGTTAGATCATCTCTCGCCTGATAAAAGCCTTGATTGCATATAAAACAAGAATTCTGTTAGAATAATGCACCCTGCTTGGACTCCCTTTGACTTGAAAAAGCTCCCCTTGAGCCATGGAAGAATGGCTCTACTCCAACGCTGTAATTAGAGAAAAGAAAAATCATTTAAAACTTCACAAAAGTATATAAGTGAAGCTTTATGGAAATGTCAAGACCGTGGCAAACAACAGCTCCCATCCTCTTTCTATTACTGGGACACACATCCACAACCGGTGTGGGTGTTTGAAGACCAATGAGTGACCCAGCAGCCTACGCAGTCGGTGGCAGCCTTTATCAAAAAGAAAACAGAGGAGAGAGGAGGAAAAGAGATAAAAAAGACCCAACCCGTCTATGGACTCACCATGATTCTTCTTGAATACCAAAATGCAGACGGATTACATTGGCAATTCTTCATAAACAATCTAAATTTAAAACAAGCTGTAAGAGGACCACGTATGGACATTTTGAGGACAACTATGTCTTTTTTTGGGTAAACCAACCTTTATTGAAAGCAAAACAATATTTAATATTCATCTTTAGGTTACTTTTTAGTCACAAGAACAATTCCCACTATAATTTAGCATCTCCTTCAATGTTATTGTGCCACGTTGACTACATTTTTATTATTAACATGTTTGAAACAAATTTTAATCAATAAATAAATGCTGACTGCCCTATCCAGTAGGGCTGTAATGTGTATCTGAATATTCTGATATTTACAATCCGCTTCAGAAAAAAGTACAAACATCTGGGGTCAAGATCTTCAAATGAGTCAAAGGACGCATGTCCCCTACAGACGAATGGACCGCTTCTCGGGAGGAGAGCACCGGGATGGGCCATCCGAGATCGCTGATTCATAATCTTTATGGATATAGTAGAAAACAGTAGAAAATACACTTCTGACAATGTTATTATTAATATTAAATTACAGAATAATTTGGGATTTTAAGTATATAAACAAAGAAAACCGAATGCGCCGATGTCACCAGAAGCAAATAAATCTTCAACGTAAAGTGTCGGTAAAGGGGATCATTTTCAAAGAAAAACCATCAAGTGCTTCTATTAGATGAAGAAAAATGAGACTGAAGTTCTGAAAAAAAAAAAATTCACTTTAAATATAATTGACAAGTTTGGTAAAAAATATAATAAATATGAAATTAAAGGCCTATTCCGGAGAATATTGTGTTTTTGGTTTTTGATTTTATGACATGTTCGTGTGGCATTTTACCCAAAGCGGAGGACATATATAAAGAAAACCAAATGTAAAATAGCATATTTGAGTACTTCTTCATTTAAAATCTTGTGAAGCCGAAGCAGATGAAAGAATGTTGTCGGAAAAACCCTTTAGCAGTGACATAGGTGCTGCAATCGGTGGTTTACAAGCTCCCAGGTGCACTCAATTTCGAAGCATCCACTTCTAGACGACTAGATTCATGTATGTTTTTATATTCCTCATCCCAGGAGGAGGAATTTAAATTTATTAGGGTCTTGTTCACAAGTGAGGGAAGATTGGAGTGCGAGATCGACAGGCAGATTGGTACGTTAACTGTTGTGCGGTCGCTGTACCGGTCTGTTGTGTTGAAGAGAGAACTGAGTCAGAAAGCAAAGCTCTCAATTTACCAGTCGATTTTTGTTAGAAATACTCAACTATGGTCATGAGCTCTGGGTCATGACCAAAAGAACGAGGTCCCGAATACAAGCGGCTGAAATTAGCTTCCTCTGTAGGGTGGCTGGACGCTCTGTCACCCAGAGGGAGCTTCTCCACATCGAGAGGAACCAGTTAAGTTGGCCCGGGCATCTAATCCAGATCCCTTCTGAACGCCTCCCTGGGGAGGTATTCCGGGTATGTCCCAATGGGCGGAAGCCCCAGGACATGTTTGACAGACTACGTCTTTCGGCTGGCCTGGGAATGCCTCGGGATGCCGCCAGAGGAGCTGGAGGAGGTGGCTGGGGCGAGGGAAGTCTGGGCATCTTTGCTAAGTCTGCTGTCCCCGCGAACCGGTCCCCAGACGAGTGGAAGATGATGGATGAATGGATGGATGGATGGATGGATAGTGGGATCTGTCTCTAAACTGTAAGGCTGGGTAAGCCCATTGCTTACCATTTAGTTACACTGCTAATGTCAAGTTGGGGTTGTAAGGGGCTGTAAGCTATTGGGATAGCGTGAAAACAGATGGGTGATGGGAAATGGGGGAGGCTTACTCTGTGCCTACAGTTTTGCTCACAACTCGGAAGCAAACTTCTAATACACTACTACAGAAAAAATTGATACCATCTCTGAGAAAACTGCAGTTTTTTATTGCTAAAAACTGCATAATCATAATTAAAAGACCACTGGGAAAGCTTTTACAATAGATCAAAAGATGATTGGTGTGGGACATTAAGAGCATTACAAAAATCTTGTAATTATTTATGCGACGTCACGTCTGCGAGCATAGCAGATAAGCCGTACCATTCAGACATAACATATAAAATAAGAAAGATCTCGGTTTGATCTGTGAATCGTTGATTTCATTTTGTGATTTAAATCAGATCACCAACTAAGTAACGATCAATAGCCCTACTGTCCAGTGCAAATAGACTGTACTCAGGACCATACCAGCCCGCTCCACCAAGCAGCCTTTTATTTGAACCACCAGCAACTCAAGTTGATCCCCAAAGCTCTTTCCAATGAACATTTTTTTGACATCCATGCATTTCACGCTCCTGATGTGGGGTCTAAAACCGATGGGATCTCAGTCTGTGGGGAGGGGTCTAAAAATGCATAGTCTGGGACCTTGGGAGAAAAAAAAACTGGGAAGTTTAAAGCAGCGCAAGAGGGGCTCCTCGAGCAAGCACAGACTTAACGCCTATAAAATGTATTTTAATGCATTCATCCACCGTGAGTCAGCATGCACTTTCCTCTGCATGTATGACCAGCTGCTGTGTCGAGCATTATCTAAATAAAATCAGGAAGCTCTCACCAACAGCAGAATTTGAATCTCTCTCACTGTGTCTCGGCATTTGGCCATGGCTCGTCAGCACTTTAGCAAAAAGGCTTTTCACGCACAAACACAATAAAACCCCCCAACAGACGTCTCAGGTGGGCAGGAGAGCTGTAATCCTCTTTCCATCTAAGCACCGTTTTACCGTAGGTAGAGGGGGAGCTGAGAGGCACAATTTGTCACCTTTTTTTTTTCTTTCTTCAGCAGCCTGCCTGACTTTTTCTGTGGCATAAATCCAGGGTGTGACGATTTGATTAATTGGCTATTGTGTCTTCTTTAACAATATGTGATGTTGAGGGTGGAAATATAAAGCAGAAATTGAGTTATTCTAATCCTTTCTGATACGTGGATGTGGGAAGATGCTCGTGCGAGCACACTCACACGGACGGGAAAGTTGTGTCGCTCTTTGACGGTTTTTAAAGGCGGCGAGGCTGAGACAGGAACACACACTCTTCAGGCCGAGAACACAGGCCTCATTTAGGTTAGCACAGGATTAGCTATGCCGAGCCGCACAAGCACAGGAATTAAAATGCAAATGAGGACAAGGATTGCACAAGATGAATGCAACAAGAGGCGGATGAAATATTGTGGCATGCTTAAGGATAGATGATGCACAGTGTGCATCAGTCAGTTGTTCTCCGACTGTTAATAATTGCTGCCATTGTGGAGATGTCACATTGGCTGTTATATTTAGTGGACTTCAGACTTAGTGGCTTTCAAATGCATTCCTCAAAATGAAAGCCCTCTAATAATGAATGTGTTTATTTTGAAGAAAGGGGTCAGCTAACAAGAGAAGGTCAAATTAGCAGACACATGCATGGCTCGACTTTCGGCTGCTGTTTAAAATCCCAATTTTCAACGACTGAACTCGACAGGTATGTATGTAGGTAAATAGCAGGTAATGTTAGTCAACAACAGCTTGTTCTCCCAGCAGAAAGTGGATGGAGAGGATGATTGCTGTTACAAGCGATTGTAGGAGTTTTTATAGAGTTCTCTTTTCTCACAGAGAGAGAGAGTCAAACCCAAAACCCTGCTTTCTTGATGATCCTGTTTAAAGTCCACTTTCCTGGCACTGCCCCTTCCGTGTACCATGACATAGTACAGAACTCTTGGCAATCTTAGACTAGGTAAGTACACAATAAGAGCACACGTTTTATTTCCATCAATTTACTGGGGGGGGTCGACTTTTTTCTATTTTTGTTTTAACCCTTTAATGCCAGAGCTGTTGCAGGTGGACAAGTAATTTAACATGCACCTACAAACTACTGTAACTCTTCAACTACTTACGCAATTAATGTCATTCAAGAATCCCTTGTAGGGTTGCATGATATGAGGAAAACCGAAATGTGCAATATTAGTGATCAATTGGTGATCAATACTGCGATGACAATATGATTTGTGAAACACCAGCAAAAAGCAACACAAAAAGGGGTCCATTCAATTAGTCAAGTGTGTAAAAGGCTTTATCAAATTTACTAAGCTGCCATAAGATTATTTCAGCATGTGTGTAAACATTTATGGCAACTATTTATTTACAATATGGCAATACAAAAGACTGCGTAAATAGCAACAAAAGGTTAGGCGCCAATATCGCAAAAAACTTGTAACTATTAATTGCAATGTACGTCATCTTTTGCACAAACTGATATTGCGATAACAATAAATATGCGAATTTTTGTGTAGGCCTAATCCCTTGGAATTACATTAACTGTATAAATGGTTGAATATTCAAAAACACGTCAACACTGGAGCTAAAACTCTGGTGTTAAAGGGTTAGCTCCAAAAAGTTAGGTAGACTACTTAATAATAGTCAAGTAGATACGTTAGCTGAAACTAAGAAATAAAAACTAATAAATTCCTCTGCCATTTATTTCATATAAAAAGTTTGTTTGGGTTGTATTTCAATGGGCTGGGAGGTGGATGTGTAGTATTGAAATAAACAAATCTTTAGAGAAAAGTTGTTTGTGATCGTAACTACTATGGGTGTAACAGTTAAGCAATGAATCAACGTATATTCTTAGGGTTGAACCAGATTGGTCTGTCTAAAGCAAAATCAAATCGAACAATACCAAAATGAGATAAATCAATAATCAAATCGAAACTGTAAAATATAATTT
Source organism: Oryzias curvinotus (assembly GCA_023969325.1). Taxonomy (NCBI): domain Eukaryota; kingdom Metazoa; phylum Chordata; class Actinopteri; order Beloniformes; family Adrianichthyidae; genus Oryzias; species Oryzias curvinotus. Next base: position 8,108,602 of record CM043707.1, on the reverse strand, counting down.
GGATTGAGAAATGGCAGGTTTATTTTACTACAACATAATAAACAACCAAGTGCATCACAGTGGACAACACTGATACACACATGTGATGTCAGCAAAAAATGACAATTTCAGTCCAATGTGTGAAAACTTTCAATTTAGCAAACAAATGCGACCATAGAATGGTTCATGGTAACATGTTCTGATGTGGACAAAAAACATTTAGCTGAATTTTAACAAAGTAAAATGAGAATGGATTAGGAATTGTTCTTTTTTACTTGTTTATTTGTATTTTTTATTCCTATACAAGCCCGTTGGTGCCTCTTTTTTGATCGTTTCCGCTTCACAATCACTTACAGACCCGGGACTTGTAATGTCAAGCCTGACGCCCTCTCACGCAAGTACTGTCCCACTGAACGCACCATCACCACTATCCTGCCATCTACCTGTATTGTGGAAAACCTCACCTGGGGATATTGAAACCAGGGTTCTCCAAGCCCAAGGTGAGGAACCCAATCAAGCACCCTGTCGAAGGGGCACTCTGTTTGTTCCATCCTCTTTCAGGTCAGATGTTCAGAAGGACCTCTTGGGGACTCTGATCTGACTCTGATCTATGACAGGACCGCCTCCTGGGGGTCCTGTCATAGAGGAGTGCACCGGACCCTTAATCTCATTCGTAGGCGGTTTTTCTGACTCTCCATGGAGAAAGATGTCCGGGATTATGTTGCCGCCTGAACTACACGTGCCCGCTCTAAATCATCAAACTCAGCCCCCTCCACCCTCTGTCCACTCCCAGCCTTCCCTGGTCCCATATCGCTGTTGATTTTGTAACCGGTCTGACTCCGTCACAGGGTAACTCTGTCATCTTCACTGTTGTAGACTGATTCTCTAAAATGGCTCATTTCATCTCATTACCTCAATTACCTACAGCCACTGAAACCGCCGACGTCCCGGTCAATCAGGTATTTCGGCATCATGGAATACCCTCAGTTTGTCTCTCAGGTTTGGAAGGCATTCTGTTCCGCCCTGGGTGCCACGGTCAGTCTCACTTTGGGCTACCATCCCCAGTCCAATGGCCAAGCAGAGAGAGTGAACCAGGAATTGGAGGCGGCTCTTCGTTGCCTGGTGGCACAGAACCAAAAAGACTGGTCCCAGTTTCTGGTCTGGCTCAAGTATGCCCATTATACTCATCTGTCCTCCGCCACTGGGGTGTCTCCGTTCGAGGCCGCCCTCGGGTACTCACCACCTCTGTTTCCGTCGCAGGAATTAGATCTGGCGGTGCCCTCAGTCCAACATCACCTTCAGCGCTGTCAACGAGTCTGGCGTCAGACCAGGGCTGCTCTCCTGCGCACCAAGGAGAGCAACTACCACATCGCCAATCGACACAGGGTGGTGGGACCCGATTACCAGCCTGGACAGAGGGTCTGGCTCTCGGTTCGGAACATACCCATCCAAGCTACTTCCCGGAAAGTGGCTTCCCGGTACATCGGACCCTACGTCATCGACAGGATTATCAATCCGACCTGCGTCCGTCTCCGTTTGCCCAAGGCTCTCAAGGTACACCCGTCTTTCCATATCTCTCAAATTAAGCCAGTTCTGGACAGTCCTCTGTGCCCGCCGTCCGCTTCCCTGCCACCCGCCCGTATCATCGACGGCGCCCCTGCCTTCACGGTCAGCCGGGTTTTGGATGTCCGGCATCAGGGTCGTGGATACCAGTTCCTGGTCGACTGGGTGGGTTACGTGGATCTCCCATTCTCTCATTCTGGATCCATCCCTCATCGAGGATTTCTACCAAGCCCACTCAGATCGCCGTCCTGGACTACCTAGAGGCGGTCGTTGAGGGGGGGTACTGTCATTGTGCCTCTGTCAGCTCTCCTCCCCCTCCCCTCTCTGCTTGGCTCCTGATTCGAACCAGCTGTGACCACTCATCTCATCAAGCCTCCAGACCTTCTAAAGGAGATCCAAATCCAGTATTCATCGCCAGTTCGTTGCCCCAGATGGTGCTTAGCCTGGTCACCAAGTTATTCATGTCCATGTGGTTTTGCTCTTGCCTAACATAGTTTTATGCCTTGTCTTCAAGACTTATTACCCACGAGTGGTCACCTGAGTTTCCCGGCTTCCTGAGCAGAAGGACCTCACAGCTTTATCCTGTCTTGCCTTGAGACATTGCTGAACCTCCAGTCACACCACGAGCCATTGCTGAACCTTCAGTCACGCCACGAGCCATCATCCAGCTTCCTGTTCCCCCACAACTCCAAGCCACGTCGGATAATAATAAACTCTATTACTCACCTCATAACTCTCCTGTGTTTTCCTTCCAGCGTCTCGGTCTGTCTCACCAAACAAGTCATGACAAAGGGAATCAAACTGGCAACCAAAAATACCGAATTGTTGTTAAAATTAATCATTACACTCCTAGTAACTATGGAAAATTTCTCAGTTTTAGTCCACTAGATTGAAAGTAAACATGTCTGCCTTTTACAGATTTTTCTACGCTTTTCCTGAAAGAAACAGTTACTTTTTTTTTGTTTTGTTATTGGCTCTCATTACATGTTTACATGTGTAGTGTCCTCTTGCACCATCTGCTGCTGTGGAGGTCTTAATTTGCCATCACTACTCATTGTTGTACTAAACACTGTCACAGACTCATTACACATACTTGTACGTTGGTTCTGACCGTCTGTGACTTTGCTGTTACTGTCCTTCATTATTTTCAACTACAAAACAATATAATATACAAAAATTAGAATTCCCCCCATAAAAAGAAGAGTTTGAACTGGTTGTTTTTTTGTTGCTACTGTGTTGGGACGTACAACAAAAATTAGGAAAAAAATCAAACTTTATAACCCTGTCAAACCTGTTTTCAATGTAGCACTTCATTCAACTATTCTTTGGAACGTGTAGCATCTATCTTGCTTGTGTGAAATGTCAGGATATAACTCTCCAACCTCTATTTCCTTTCTGACATTTCTTTTAAACTGTCCTTCCCGTCTCCCCAGACTCCATGCAAGCGCAAAGCTAAATCAAGAAAATAGCTTTTTTTCCACATAATATACTACATTTTACAAAATGAATCAAAGGTGAAAAAAGCAGGAGGATAAAAGCATTAAAACTTGTGAACTGAAGGAGAATAACGCCATTAGAATGGTCAAACTATTTTTATCAGCAGCATCTTCTTTTTTCTAGATTTGTACCCGATTAGACATTTATTGAATTAGGGTTCTCTGTCATAGCCTTGACATTGAGAAGGGTATGTAGGACTGAGGCAATTATAAGTTCCCCGCTCGCATCTGCCCCCCAGCTACAAATACACCATCAAATTAATCACTTTAAAAATGGCCAAAAGAAAAGGTTAGCTATAATCCTGCACATCATTGTCCATGGTACATGCAGAGAAAAACACACAAACCATTCTCCCTCCTCTTCGTCACCTCTGGTGTCCTCTGACTCGCCGTAATAAAATTAAATGAGTAAACCCACAAGTGATATTTTAAAAATGAGACACCATGCACAGACAGGAAGGGACAATCGTCTGAATATGTGAACAGATCTGAATAAAACAACAAACAGCTCCTGGAAAGGTCCAGGAGGGCAACAGAAGTTGAGTTAACGAGAACACAAGTGAGACCAATGTGTAAACCCCGCGATTCAGATGATTCATTTTAGCTGTGGTAGTAAAATTATTTTTAAAAACTTGTGTTCAGGTTTGATGCCATTTTCCGGGGAAATTAAAGGCCCCGACAAAATTCTCAGCACAATGGGGCCCATCATCAATGAATGGTTTATTTTTCTATTTTAGCTGGCTTTTTATTCAATTCAATTCAATTCAATTTTATTTGTACAGCCCAAAATCACAACAACAGTCGTCTCGATGGGCTTTGAAGTAAAACATGACTCAAAAGGATGATGAATACAAGGAGTCAATAGAAAAATACTAAAATAAACTAACAAACTGACTAAGCTATACTGGCATCCCTGCCCTTAGACCCCCCTTCGCGGTAAGGAAAAACTCCTAAAAAACCGGATTCCGGAAAAAAAATGAAGAAACCTCAGGGGTGCCCACATGAAGGAGGGATCCTCCCCCAGGACGGACAGGCGATTTACCAGAACTCTTAGAGAAGAATTAACTTATCTAACTCTACATCTATATATTTAAAGTCCAGCAGACGAGCTTCATCCAGCCGGGGTTGGGGACAGTCAGGGGCGCGAGTCGAGCCGGAGACAGGAACCACAGCCAGGTGTAGGAGCAGGAGCAGAGACGAGGTACACAGTCAGGAACAGGAGCACGGATGGGCCAACTGGAATCTGGAAGCACTCCCACTCCCCAGGAGGGGAGAGGGAAAGAGGGACAATACATGAATCGTACTGCACCAAACAGAGGCATGGATAACTAAATGATAAATGATGATCACAGATAGAGAAGAGAGGAAGTGTAGAGGTAGATGAGAAAAGAAAAGTATTGGAAAAGGACAGAAAAGAGGACAGAGCCCCAGTGCACCATAGTTACCCCAGCTTCAACTTCTAGCAGCCTTTTAAAATAATAGTTATTGTTATTTAGTTTAATTTAAACAATTAACATTAAGTTAAATAATCTCTGAATACTAACTAGTCTGACAATAAGCCTGTCCAAAGAGGAATGTTTTCAGTCTAACTTTGAATGTAGAAACTGAATCGGCCTCTCTTACATGAGCTGGGAGTTTATTCCATAAGACAGGGGCTTGGTGGCTAAACGCTCTACCTCCAACTGTACTTTTACTAATTCTAGGAATCACAAGCAGTCCTGCATTTTGCGAGCGAAGTGTTCTGATTGGATGGTAAGGGACTATGAGGTCATTAATATAGGACGGGGCCATTCCATGTAACGCCTTATAGGTTAACAGGAGGATCTTGAACTTAATTCAAGAATCAACTGGGAGCCAATGGAGCGAAACTAACACAGGAGTGATGTGATCTCTTCTGCTAGTTCCTGCTAACAATCTAGCTGCTGCGTTCTGAACAAGCTGGAGACTTCTTAAGGAACTCTTAGGACACGCTGCTAACAAGGAGTTACAGTAATCCAGCCTCGACGTAACAAATGCATGGATGAGTTTTTCAGCATCACTCTTAGAAAGTATATTTCTGATCTTAGCAATGTTCCGCAGGTGAAAAAATGCAGTTCTACACGCCTGAGATATGTGAGCCTTAAATGATAAATCCTGGTCAAATAAGACCCCAAGGTTTCTAACTGTGGAATTGGGGGCTATACTTACACCATCCAGGGAGACTATCTGAGCAGACAGAGCATCTCTCAGATTTTTAGGACCTAGTATAATAACCTCAGTTTTTTCTGGGTTCAAGAGGAGGTAATTAATTGTCATCCAGGTCTTGATGTCACTAATGCAGGCGTTCAGTTTCTCTATCTGGTCATTCTGGTCAGGTTTCATGGATAAATACAACTGAGTATCGTCGGCATAACAATGAAAATTAATGCTGTGTTTCCTGATTATGTTTCCTAGGGGTAGCATATATAGCGTAAACAGGATGGGTCCTAAGACTGAGCCCTGTGGGACTCCGTAGTTAACTGGAGTGCACTGAGAGGAATGTCCATTTACATTAACAAACTGATACCTATCTGACAGATAGGATTTAAACCACTGGAGAGCAGATCCTCTGATCCCTATGTCATGCTCTAATCTATGGAGTAAAATACTGTGGTCGATAGTGTCAAAAGCTGCGCTGAGGTCTAACAGGACAAGAATAGAAAGTAGTCCCTTTTCTGAAGCCAATAACAAGTCATTAGAGACTCTAACTAGTGCGGTTTCCGTACTGTGGTGGGGTCTAAACCCCGACTGAAAGTCTTCAAAGTGGCTGTTGTCCTGTAGGTGGCAGTAAAGCTGCTTAACTACAACTCTTTCTAGGATTTTTATCTGGTTTCTTGCTTTTTAATGAATAACCAGTATGATTTAACATTTTTCTTTTTACAAAATTAGTCATTATGTAAGCAATGGTGTAGACGCAGAGCTTTTTGGAAAGTGAAACAAATTTTCAAAATTCAAAATAAAGGCACAAATGTGGACGTAACAACATAAGTCTTTATTGACATGTGTATAATGGTAGACAACAAAGGTAAAACAGAGTTTGTTTGTTTTTTTTAGATCCAACATTGTGTACTAGACCAGTGTGGTCAACTCCGGTCTCAGGGGACAACGTGTCTGCATGTTTTTCAGATATCATTGCCCTACTCACAGCTGATTACCTGGATCAGGTGTGTCCAGTCAATCAGGAAATGTCAAGATATGTTGGAAATCAAGCTGGAATGTGCCCATCCTCCTGTGAACCAGCCCATTCACGCGCCCTCTGCAGGGCACTTGCATTTTGGGATTGTGTCCTATGATTCAGTTGAAGCTCTCGTCTAAGACCTGATGTGCCTAAATAAGGACATTCTGGCCATTCCAATCATATTTTCCGAATCCCTCTAGAGGAGATGGAGGAAGTGGCAAGTCTGGGCACCTTTGCTTAGACTGCTGCCCCTGTGACCCGCTCCTGGATGAGCAGAAGAAAATGGATGGATAGATGTTCCAGCATTGCTTAAATTCCTGCACTAATTCTACTGGTATTAAAATGCTGCAAACATACGCATTTAAATATCTCCTATTAGTTACAAACTCTTAATTTGTAAAGAGGCAATTCATGACTGAAATCTTGTTATTGCACAACGCAGAAGGAAAAAAAATCCAATCCAGTCAGATTATTGTCCAATTTATTCCAGTTCTGGCTAAATTGTTGTGACAGTAAAACCAATAACCAATGTAAGGTGCATTGCATGGAGAAGAGGAGATGAAGTTGGAGCCATATACCTCCACTAGATTAATTTTGTTAGGGTCTGGTTGTGGAAAATAGAAAAAAACACATATTTTGAGTGTTTCTATGAATTCAGGAATGGTTGATACTTTGATTCCTTCTGACAGGCAGATGTGAAAGCTTCCGGCAGCATTCTTCCAGCTGACACCAGCTCCCTCCCCTGCATAAGAGCATGAAGCATTGAGAATACAGGCGAATAACGGAAAACAGGCAGAAAATGAAAATGTTGCGAGTGGGTTTAAGAGACAGAGCGAGCTGTTAGTCTCACACTTTAAACATTTCCGCTGAAATGAATGGCGGTAATACTCTTGCGGTTTGAGACCTCCAACAACCATGTGCAGATACCGCAGTTTTTTAGCAAAGGGTGTGCTTTAAATTGTAAACAACATTTATATGGATAAACGGGGTTTTATCATCTCAATCATTTTAACTATCTTTGACCTCATATACACCAGGGACCTCTCTGATGGTGAAAAATGGCAAAGACATGGTCAAAATGTACGAAAGGGACGGGTAAGATCATTTGCAAAAGTGTCAGAAGAAAAACTGCACCACTATACCAAATGTACTTGGAACAGCTGATCTGCAGTGTTTATCAGGCAGTTTTTTTTTCACCCAGAAAGCATGCTGACTTGAACTCTCATGGAAGAACCTTTAGGACTTCATCAGTAGAGGTTTTCAAGCTAAATATGCATTTTGAATCAGAAAACCTCAAACGTAAAACAGCATTATGGAAATTTTGTTGGCTATTTTGCTGGTTTGAGATTTCTTTTAAGCATTGGGTTAAATTTTGTAGTAGCGCCACTTCCCGTTACTGTGTGACCTGTTTCAAGGGTCCCCATTTGAAGAAAGCTAGTCACCAATTGATTCAAACTTTCTGCTTTAGAAGTACAGATATTTTTATTTTGATTGCATAAAAACATTGTTAATGGTTTAATACAGTGGCTCATGAAAGTATTTGGCCCCCTTAAACTTTTCAACCTTTTGTCACATTTCAGGCTGCCAAAATAAAGATATAAAACTTCCATTCTTTGTGAAGAGTCAACAACAAGTGGGACATAATCATAAAGTGGAACAAAATGTATTGGATATTTCAAACTTAAAAAAAGAAATAAAAAAACTGAAAAATTTGGCGTATAAAATTATTCAGCCCCTTTAAGTTAATATTTTGTAGCGCCACCTTTTGCTGTGATTACAGCTGTAAGTCGCTTGGAGTATGTCTATCAGTTATGCACACGGAGAGACTGAAATTTTTGCCCATTCCTTCTTGCAAAATAGCTTGAGCTCATTGAGGTTGGATGGAGAGCGTTAGTGAACAGCAGTTTTCAGTTCTCTCCACTGATTCTCGATTGGATTCAGGACTAGACTTTGACTTGGCTATTCCAACACCTGGATATGTTTATTTGTGAACCAGCTCATAGTAGATTTTGCTTTATGTTTGTATCACTGTCTTGTTGAAAGACAAATCTCCGTCCCAGTCTCAGGTCTTTTGCAGACTCCATCAGGTTTTGTTCCAGACTGGTTCCTGTATTTGGTTCTGCTATCGGTACTGGAGAAGTTACTTTTTCTTTTTTGTTTGCGTTATCTGCGTTATTTAACTCACCAAGCCAGTCAATTTCCATTAATTAATGATGATAATAATTTCGGTATTCTTGTTAAAGAGGAGAGCTCTGTCTGTCTATTTGTGTGCATGGGGGGGCGGGGCTGTTGTTTAGAAAGCACGCGCGCGCACACACAAGAAAAGGCAGCGCACACACAGTCAGTGGTGATCTTGTAGGGGACACGTGAGCGCCCTAGACTAAGAACACCCGTTTCTGCGTAAAATGAATTAAGTTTGCGTCAAGGAGCCCCCACCATGCTGTCACCTTGCTGCTACGATGACCGTATGTTGCGCTGTTTGTGTAGAACACGCTGGGGCGGCATGTTCTACACAAAACAAACAGGTAGAGAGGCGGGGCTTAGATTCACCGCTTATGATTCCAACCCGACCCGGCGACAAACTATCAGCTGCTTCCTAATACTTAATAATAATTAATGACTAATGATAGTTGTTATCCGTAACATTAATATAATTTATTGGGTTTACTGGATTTAAACAAAAATAGATAAATAGAAAGGAGTCTGCATCAAAGTGAATTTGTTTCCATCATTTAACTTAACTTAACTCTGGTGTTTGACAGACAGAAAAGTCTATTCAAGGTTGTGAAAAATGGACAAAAGATCAAAGGAAACGTCACGCTTATAAAGAATGAAAATAATTAGATTAAATAATTAAATGAATATCCTGTCTGGCACATTCTCATGTATAAAGTAAAATGTTTTGTTAAAAAAACAGTGTTGTTACATAATGAGGAAATAAAACACTTTATGTTCTTAATTTGTTATTTATTTATTTATTTTTTGTCCTCAAAAAGTATCGATAAGAGTACCGTTGAAATACCGGATCGATAAGCAGTATCAATAAGAGTAGTAGTACCGTTAAAACCTTAACGATACCCATCCCTAGCGCTGCCACCACCGTATTTGACAGTGGGGATGGTGTGTTCAGGGTGCTGAGCTGTGTTGCTTTCACACCAAACATAACGTTTTGCATTGCTGCCAAAAAGTTCGATTTTGGTTTCATCTGACCAGAGCACCTTCTTCCACATGTTTGGTGTGTCTCCTAGGTGGCTCATGGCAAACTTTAAACAACACTTTTTATTGATATCTTTAAGAAATTGCTTTTTTTCTTGACACTCTTCCATAAAGGCCAGGTTAGTGCAGAATATGACTGATTGTTGTCCAATGGACAGACTCTCCCACCTCAGCTGTAGATCTCTGCAGTTCATCCAGTGATCATGGGCCTCTTGGCTGCATCTCTAATCAGTCTTGTCCTTGTTTGAGCTGAAAGTGTCAACGGATGGCCGGGTTTGTAGATTTGCAGTGGTCTGATACTCCATCCATTTCAATGGACCTCTGAGACTATCACAGAGCAGGTACCATTGATTACATACGGGTGGATTCTATTTATCATCATTAGTTGTTTAGGTCAACATTGGATCATTCAGAGATCCTCCCTGAACATCTGGACAGAGTTTGCTGCACTGAAAGTAAAGGGGCTGAATAATTTTGCACGCCCTCTGAGTTTTTTATTTGTTAAACAAGTTTGAAATATAGAATACATTTTGTTCCACCTCATGATTGTGTCCCGCTTGTTGTTGATTCTTCACAAAAACGTACAGTTTTATATCTTAATGTTTGCAGCCTGAAATATAACAAAAGGCTGAAAAATTCAAGGGGGCGGAATACTTTTGCAAGGGGTAGGGCTGGGCGATATGTCCTAAAAATAAAATCTCCGATTTTATTTTTTTTAATTCGATTTCCGATTTTTTCCCGATTATTTTTTTCCCTCCACCCTACTTAAGGAAAGCAATAAGTACAAATGGCAGACAACTTAAAGCACATGTTGCTTTTATTTAATCAAACCCAAGACAAATGTAACGCCCATTTCTGGTATAATAAATAAATGAACACGCTCTTGGAATCAAAGTTAAGTATAAGATTTTTCTTCTTACTCCCTTTTTGGACTTGTGTTTAAATAATTTTGTCCTGTTTTATATAATTTTTGTCTTGTTTTTGTCTAATTTCGTTATTCTGAACTTGTTTTCACTTGTCCACAATAAAAAGGTTACTTCCTTACTTAAAGTCCCAGCTGTGTTTTCAGTCAAACTTTATAGTCTAAACTAAAAAGAGACAAACATTCACCTTGAGCGTAGCACCATTTTCTAAAGGATTAACAATACAGCTCATATCTGGGCTCTAAGGTTTTAAATAAATTAAGAAACCCCGTCTTCTCCACGGAGATGATGATGAAGCTGCAGGAGTCATGGTCAACCGACCCCCCCCCTCGCGGCCGCTTCCACCGAAAACAAAATCCTACGGCAGCAGAGTCGCAAATGAATATACAATAATTACAACGCAGTATTCTTTATTAACAAATAACAGTAACAACTAACTAACTAACTAACTAACTAACTAACTAACTAATGAACTAACTATACAGGCGTTGCAGAATGAGTATGTGTGTGTGTGTGTGTCAGGGCGCGTGCATGTGTAAGAGGACTGGGCGCGTGCCACGCGAGCGCGCGTGAGAGCCTTTGACTCTGATGGGCTTTAGGCAGCGTGGGGGGGGGGGGGGGTGTCTCTTTCTCCACGTCTGTGGCAGCAAACCCACACCAGTTCCAAACAACAGATGATTTTATTTCTTTTTTTTTCCAAACTTTATTTGTTTTATGCAAAAATTGTACAAAATGTCCATCAAATCACAGTGACAAGTCGAAATAAAAGTACTTTTGCACAATCTTCTTTTTTTTTTTTATAAGTTAAATAAAAAAAAAAAAAAATAAAAAATAAAAAACTGAAAACAGAGCACAAACAACAAAAATCAAGAGAAAAACAAAACTGCACCAACCCTCTCTATTAAAGCCTTAGAAAATATAGTAGATTCCAACAAATGTAACTTAACACATGCCCAGATTTCTCAGAAGAGTAGATTATTATAAGCAAAAAGTAAACCAAACCATGAGATAGAATCAGACAAAAGGGAGCCCCCAGAAGAAGTAACTTAGTCTGGAAAAGAATAGAATTGTATTTGCTGTGTCGTTTGGAATAATGGACGCCACCTTTGTTCAAATTTATCAGAGAACCCATTCAATGTCATTCTTATCTTTTCCAACTTGATGAAGTACAGAACATCCTTGAGCCACTGCGAAGATGATGGGGAGTGTGGTGATTTCCACTTTAACAGAATTACTCTCCTTGCAAGAAGAGTCATAAAGGCGAGGGAGTCCTTTTGAGATTTTGATAGGGAAGGTGGCCCTGTAAAAATTCCAAATAAAGCACTCAGAGGGTTTGGGCTCACGTTCCTGTGAATAACGCGTGATATCACTGAAAAAACTTCAGTCCAATAACCCAGGAGCTTGGGGCAAAGCCAGAACGTATGAATAAGGTTTCCTGGACATTGGTGGCATCTATCGCATGCTGGAGAAACATTAGGGAATATTTTAGATAAACAGAATTTTGTAAAATAAACGCGATGGACCAGTTTGCACTGCATAAGACCATGTCTTGCACATATTGAAGATCTGTGTACTCTCATCAGAATCTGAGACCATACGCTGTCAGAGAAAGTTTCTCCTAGATCATCTTCCCAAAGAGCTTTTATAGTGTCCAGAGTTTTCGACCGGATAGCTGATATCTGATTGTAAATAAGAGAAATGGACCCTTTCAAAGAAGAGGGAGGCAAGAGCAAAGAATCCATGGTCGAGGTTTCAGATAAATTAGGAAATGAAGGAAAAGTACTATTAACAAAACTGCGGGCTTGTAAATATCTGAAAAAATGTTGCTTTGGGAGGGAGAATCTTTCTGATAATTGTTGGAAAGAGGCGAAAACATCGTCAATGAACAGATCTTTAAAGGTCCGTAGACCAAGATCGGCCCATTTTAAGAAGACGTTGTCAACAAGAGATGGCATAAAGAAAGGATTAGCTGCTAAAGGGGCATTATGCAAGTAGATTTGTAAACCAAAAAAACGCTTAAATTGAGTCAGAATCTTAAGAGATGTTTTAACTATATAATTCTTAGAATATTCTCTTACTGGGAAATGTATAGGAGAATATAACAGCGCATTGAGAGACACTGGCTTTACCGAGTTCAACTCCATGGTTAACCAGTCTAAGGTGGGAGAAGCTCTGGATTGTAACCAATATTTAAAAATTCTTATGTTGGATGCCCAATAGTAATACCTAAAATTAGGCAGGGCCATTCCTCCAAGCACTTTGGGCCTCTGTAAATAGTGCTTTGACAGTCGTGAGTTTTTTTTATCCCAAAGAAATTCAGACACAAGAGAATCAACTTGGGAGAAAAAGGAGCTAGTCAGAAAAATAGGTAAGCACTGAAATAGATACAGAAAGCGAGGCAATATGTTCATCTTGACACAATTGATGCGTGCTACTAAAGACAACTTAAGCAAAGACCAGCGTTCAAAATCTTCTTTCGTTTTTGACAAAAGAGGGATAAAGTTTGCTCTAAATAAGTCTTGTGGTTTTTTTGTCACTTGAACTCCAAGATGTAAAAAGCTGTCATTTGCCACTTTAAAAGGGAAATTTTGCAGGGAAGATGCATTAATACGCGAGTTCAGGGGGAAAATTTCACTTTTGCTCAAATTAAGTTTATATCCTGATAGCTTCCTAAAATTAGATAGCACACTCAATATCACAGGTATTGACTGGTTGACATCAGAGACATAGAGAAGTAGGTCATCTGCATACAATGACACCTTTGCCTCCACCCCATATCGATGCACTCCTCTAATGTTCAAGTTATTACGAATGGCAATCGCCAAGGGTTCTATCGCTAGAGCAAACAAAAGTGGACTTAGAGGACAGCCCTGTCTGGTTGAACGGTGAAGTGAAAAGTAAGTGGACTGAGTGCTATTGGTTCTAACAGCAGCCATTTTCCAGCCAAATTCCTGCATGAAAGCCGTAATTGTTTTGGCAGACCGTGAAAGTGCAGCTGGTTTTACAGAGGATCGATCTAACTCAGGATCAAGCCAGCAGTTGAGGTCACCCCCTAGAATTAGATGGTGGGAAGACAGATCTGGCAAAATAGAAAATAAACGTTTAAAAAAACCATCGTCGTCGCTGTTGGGTGCGTAAACATTCACCAGTGAAACTTTTAAACCATGAAGTATCCCAGTGACAATGATATACCTGCCATTTGTATCTGAGATGACCTGTTCAGAGACAAAGGGAACAGATTTGTGTACAAGAATGGCGGTTCCTCTAGCCTTACCCGAAAAGGATGAGTGGTAGACTTGGCCCACCCAGCTTTTTTTCAGCTTCAAATGATCAAGGGTCCTTAGATGGGTCTCTTGTAGAAATGCAACTTGAGACCCCAGTTGTTGTAGATGATGAAGTACTTTACTGCGCTTCACAGGATTATTAAGCCCTTTGCAATTAAAGCTGATGAACCGGAGGTCCTTTCCTATTGTTGACACCATAGCAATAGACAATTTAGTTTAACACCCAGGGTTGGCAAGGCAAACATGTCTGGACATCTTGTAAACAAGTAAAAAGAAAGATAGAAAGAGGGGTGCAGTCGGAGAGAAGTGAAAATACAGCCATGAAGTGAAAAAAAACAAACAAACAAAAACAAAATGAAACCTGCTAGTAAAAAACCAAAACCCCCAAAAAGTCGCTGAAGCATTCCCCCAAACGGAATGCGCGAGAACCCCCCCACCCCCTCCCCACATATTCCAACTTCTGAACTAGACTGTAGTAGAGGTGTTAAAACCAAACCCTCCACTTGGAATGTGACTATTGAAGGATAAAAACACACCTTTTTTATATCTACAGAATATACAAAAAAGTCAGCACTTAACTAGTGCAAAGGATCATTCACTCATCAGCAATAACCTTTTCCTTTCTCACCCCTCCCCCCAAATTTCTTATGTAAGCATAGTTATATATAAAAAAGTAAGCTCTAGCATAACAAAAACTAACTGTTAAATATAATCTTCAAAAATAAAAATAATAAGGGAAAAGGTGGTAAAAAACAAATTTGTATTCGTGAAATAAAAAGTAAAAAAAATAAACCATCTTTTGTTGCAACCAAGGGTACCAACAAACACAGTAAGCGTTTAGGCAAACAGAATTGCATAAATGTAATCAGAATAACTTTGAAGTCTCGTAGTGAAATGAGAATCAAACCGAATCTGGAGCCACCACTTTTTTCAGATGTTTCTCCACAAATTCCATGGCAAGCACTGGGTCCTCAAATCTGTGATGTTGTCCACTGGAGGGAGTGATGCGCAGCACAGCAGGATAGAAAAGTCCAAACTTTACACCTGGACACGAGCGCAGCTCCTTCTTCACTTTAGCAAACGCTGCCCTCTTCTTAGACACCGTGGCCGTGAAATCCGGGAAAATCATCACCTTTTTTCCTTGGTAAAGGAGAGGGGCAGACGTCCCGGCCTTTCGCAGGATTTCGTTGCGTTGCTGAAAAAGGTTGACTCGTGCGATGAATGGGCGCGGAGGATCTCCATCCCGGGGTCTGGCGCCGAGAGTGCGATGAGCCAAATCCAGAACTGGTTTACTGTCCAAACTTAGCAAATCTTGAAGCAGTGTGGCGACAAAGTCAGTAGCACGTGAACCTTCAGATCCTTCAGGCACGCCGATCACCCGTATGTTATTCCGCCTGGAGCGTCCTTCCAAATCTTCACATTTCTGTGACAGACTGCCGACTCTGTCTGTTAGCGATGCTACTGTAGCCTGTAGGCTAGTTAGCTGGCTGTCATGGTCGTTAGCAGTTTGTTCAAGGCTCTTAATAGTCTCGTTTTGCGCCGTGATTTTGGCTTCCAACGGTCTCAAGGCAGCTGTAATTTCTTTTTTAACTGCACCAGATACAATCTGCTCAAACTCTTTGACTATTCCCGCCCGCATATTTTCCATCATTACCTCCATGCGTGCTAGCATACGATCGCTAGCATCCGAGGTGGGGTCGGTGGCCAGCTCAGGTGAGGCTGGAGGTTTGTTGCGGCCTGATTTCCCCGTCTCGGATTTCCCTCGAGATGCCATGATTCAGCCGGATTTTCGGAGCGGAAAGAACGAGACTTGGCTTCAGAAGTCACCTTTAAATTATGACGCCGTGCAAATGATTAAAAAAAAGGTGTAACATATGAATAAAGTCACATTCTTGAGGAGCTGCAGCGAACGCGTCTCACATGTTCAACGCTCCACAGCCCAGATGATTTTATTTCTTTCTAGGGAACAAACTTCCCACTGTCACTGGTGGCCATGCTGTCGCTAGCTGCTTCGTGTGTCGATTGTCGCTTGTCGCCATGTGAAACAAACGCTACGGAAGCTCTGGGGAGCCAAAAATGCGCCACATAAAAACTCGATTTAGTTATTTTTGAAATCGCCCGTAACAAAAAATTCGAATTAATTCATTTGATCGATTTATCGCCCAAACCTAGCAAGGGGCCACTACCACATGTTCTTTAAACTACCATCACTCCTCAACTGTTTAATTCCAACAAATTCTGAATCAGACAAAAACAGGTTTGCACTGATATACAACACTTTACTGATGTAAAGTGAGAATCAGTTGGATCACATTAATTGCGTAAACACTTAACTGGTGAAGTTTTGCGTATCTGCGTAGGACTGCTTTTCTACCTTTAATTGCGTAAACAGTCAAAGAGTCACGCTAATTCAAATAGCATCAACACTGTTAGGATTATGCTATTAGTTATGCTATTAGTGATACAAATAAAAAAAAATACAAACTCAATTTAGAAACAAGCTGTTGCTTCAAATATTTCTGAATGGAAAATAATATTTTATCCAAACCAGAAAGCGCCAAGTTTCCCCTCTATAGTCAGTACACGACACCAGAACACAGAATTTCATTAGTATTCTGTACTGCTTTGAGATCGAAGCATTTGCTGTTCTTCTGTAGGCAGCAACAATTTACGATGGTGTATCTGTTGGCTAATCCATACGCCTTCCTTAAAATGGGAGCGTGTCGGAAACACCGACAGTCAGACAGACTTTTCTCGAGAAGGCTTGCTTGTCAAATTGTAGACATACAATCAGGCATTTGAGCACACTCACATTCTTTCCACAGCACGGGGTCACATACCCAATCAGGTGCACACGAACCCCCACACACACACACAGAGCAGCGAGCTAGTTGGATATGCCGCTTAGCGTCTGATGACAGTATCAGGGCCTGGTGTGATTGAGGTGACGAGTGGTAGCGGCAGGATGGGGGTTGTCATCAGCTATGAGTGACAGGAAGCTGTTGTTGGGAAGGTGGGGGAGTGACAGCTGAGTTCAGGGCGTGCAGTCTACCCTTCTGTCTGCCGCGCTCATTCTCTGTATCTTCTATATCCTCTCTTATACCTGCCGGGCTGTTTCAACCCATCTGTCTCCTTTGTCCCATTTGTCCGTTGCTGACGCTCTTTTAGTTTCAAATACATTTTTCATCTCACCCCCAGATGATGGCTGGATGAATTTTTGCCCTTTCTTCTCAATGTCTGACAATACATCAAGAAAAACAAAGGGTTTTAAAGAACATGTACCCAATTTACTTGGTGGTAGGGGAGGCATGCTCCCGAGCACGTACGTGTGTGCGCGCATGCACGAGCGTAAGTCACTCTGACAGGTACTGCAAATGAGGCAATATTGCAGGTATTTACTGACATGGCGGGCTCCATGCCCTCTGCTCACTAAGAAAAGCCGCCATCATAAATCACGAGCTGTATCGGAGATGTAGGATCTACCGCATGCAGAGAAACATGGAGGTGCTTAATATTCTCGTATTTTGATGCCAACATGACATTTTTACAGTGACCTATTTAAAAAAGAAACAACTTTTGTAAAGAAAACATTCTTTACTAGTCTCTTCTCAGAAAATATTTTAAGAAGATAAGTCTGAATTGGAATTAATTGGATCATATGAGATTATTCTATTCTTTCTTCTTAGTATAGTACCTTCAATAAACATTGATGGTAGATTGATTCCATTAAAGATATAGATAGAAAATGATTAAAACACTCTTTTGTAGTCTAGGTTTTAAACTTTTGGCTATATTCTTGCCAGATGTTTGAAATCAAAATGTACTTATAATAAGCCAATTACCAAGTGGTTTTCTTCAAAAAAGATCTACCTTCTCTTTTCTTGGAGTTTAAGTTGGATTTTTTTTTGCATAGTTTGGCGGGGGATGTGACTCATACTCAGGTGTGACTTATGTGATATTTATTTAAAAGTAAATAGGCTCATGTGTTGGATATTTCCCACTATCAGCCACTAGAGGGCACTGTAGGTGTGTGTATCAATATTTGCTACTGACATTAACGCAGAAGAAGTGCCGGCTTTGGTTCAAAAGCGACACAGAGGATAAAGAATTCAGTGGATTTAGAGATTGAAAGTAATATTTAAAGACTTCATGTTCTTTATGCTATGATTATCTGAATAATTGTTTGTATGCTCCGAAAATACACTTGACACTAATTCAATTCCTTCTATGTTTCATGAAGTCAAATAGGGTTATGGTAGTGAAGGTGCATACTGTATAGTCAGACCATTCTTGTCATCTATTCCAGTGTTAGGATTTGCCTTTTCAGATGAAATGTCTGTTCTTGGTCACGTATTTTGTTAAATAAATTTCTCCCAAAAGTGCAACTCAAATTAGACTTTTTATTCTTTATTATACATTTTCTGCGTCTGTGACTTATATACTCTGGAGAAACAGTCAGTAAAAACGGTAGTTAGATTTGTTTACGATGCGTAACAGCTTTTTAAGGGTTTAGTTGCAAACTGCTGAGGTCACAATTTGATGCAAAAAGGCCAACTATGATGCATTTTTAGAAGAATTGTTATCAAAGTAAAGGTATTATCCCACTCAGTGCTTGGTGAATTGGATGGTCTACAGTTTGAACTGGCACAAGGATTGGCCTCTGGACAAGGTTTACTATGTTCTTACAAAGACAAACACTAGTGCCTTAAGGGTCAGTAAGAAAAGGGTTTATGAAGCACATAAAATCCCCCCCCCCCACAGGATATTCCCAAGGGAATGTCAAACTCTATTACAATAATTGAAGACTGGATGCCCACAGGCCCAGGAGGAATGGATAATTATGAAGAGTCACTAAACAAGATTATAAGAAGAAACTCCAGTTTTTTTTTTTTGCTTTTAACAGTCATCAAAATGGTTTTTTTTTAGTGCCCTCTTCTTTTCCACATTTATTTGTTTATTTATTTATTGAATCGAAAGGCTTGGTTTCCTGTCTCTTTTTTTTTTTTTTTAAAGATACTAGTATATTAGTTATAGAGTTAGCCAACCCTACAATTTTGGGGCTCTTACATTTGTACTTTTAGTTTTAAAATGTGGGGTTCAGGGTCCTGCCCAAGGACACTCCGATGGGCAAGGCAGGAATCTTTAAATACTGAATCAGAGGTCGACTGCCCTACCTTTGTGCCACGGCTGCCCCATTGTATCCATTAACAGTAAAAAAAATTGATGGGAAAAGTGTTCAGTAGCATCACTGATTTGTATAGAGCTGAATTAAAGATAAGTTTTAGTAGCTTCATGGTTGACAAACAAACAAACCTAATGCTTTTTACACAAACCGGACGATTTTTAGTGCCAAAGCTTTGACCTTTGGTTAATGAAGTTTTTGATTACAAAGAAAACAAAAACAACTTTATGTAGATTCATCATTATATATATCACAGAGATTGAAGTAAATCTTTTCATAGAATTAAATTGAATATTTCGGTTTTCTAACAAGCCACCTATTTATTACTTTGCACCAGTGTTTATAGTATTTTGATTATTTTTTTTTTAATCTACTTTCTTTATCTCACAATGGGGAAATTCTTCTCCACATTTTGACCCTGGGAGGGGCGGTGAGCTCGTTGCGACAGCTGGCTGGGGAGAGCGGGGATCGATCCAACCCTTCCAACCCTTCGGTTGTTGGACAACCTGCTCTACCACCTGAGCTAAACTGACGACGTACCATAGCTTTTCATCCGTTGATGCAATTAATGTCATTCCTGCTAGCTGATGAGCAATACTTTACAGTAGAGACAAATAGGTAATCAATGTAAAACAGCTGATTCTGACAATGAATAAAGCAGCTTTGCATTGTTATGCAACACTTTAAGAATAGATATTTAACAGAAAATTTTGAGGAAATTAAACCATGCTTAACTCTGGAGACCAACTTGTACTTAAATAGCAGAATCCTACTCAGGTTTTTTTGACTGCTGCAAACTGAAGATACAATATTTACTTAGATAATGGGCCACGCGGGAAATCTGCCTACACTTGAACGTCTGTTACTTCAGCTATTGGCATTTTGATATGCTTTATTTAAAAAGTCTTGAATTCACTTTTTAATCAAGTTGATCAAAGAAAAGCATACAGAGACTTGACCCCACTGGTGTCAAGAGCCGACACGCTTCTTCTTTCAGGGGTCAGGCTCCCATCCTACGGTGGCATTTTTGCCCCCTTTGCTTCCTCTCATGTTCAGAACAATGACTGAGAGGAGAGTCATCTTTCCTGACAGCAAGGGTGGTCAGCCCTGCAAGGTGGTCATGCTCCGCCTCCTGTAGTGAACCGTGTGCAGAATAGTTTGCATCTTCTTGCCCCACCCAGATTGCATTGTTGTCATGGAAGCTGTATTGTCACAAAACTGCCCTATTAACATCCCTTTGTCATTATTGAACTGCTCTGTAAACACATTAGCAGATCTAAAATCCTTTGACAGGGAATGTCCTGACCTTTGGATATAAATAAAACTGTTTGACTCGTGGACCGAACAAACGTCCAGCTCTCAAAGCGACCGTCGGTGGCCGTGCTAATTGCTTTAGTGTGTTTGTGTCGTCGGCTGCCAAATTGCACGCTGACTTGGCCTGCACACAAGAGGGAGTTGGACAACGGGCCTTTAAAATCTGCCAACATCCATTTGACTGCTTGGCAGTAACACAAAGGGGATGCATAGAATGAGAGAAAAAGGAAGCAAAACAGGAAGGTGAGTGAGAGTTGTCGAAGCTAACAGGCCAAAGAGCAAAGCACGATAGCGAAGAGGATTAGGCACAGTGAGTAGCAGATAATATCTTCTGATCTGGTTTAGCCTCTTTTTGGATCAACGACTTAACCCTTTCCTTTTTTTTTTTTTGCTGTGCAGAGCTTTATACAAAAATCAATACCTATTGACTTGCCATTACATTTATTCCCCTTTACCCTAAACTATTTAGTTTTTCCTCCTCCCTCTTTAATTTGTCACCATTGCTTTGTGCTCAGCGAGGAAATTCAACCCAAAGCCTTCTAATTTCCTTCATGCCTGGTTTGCATCAAATCTAAGTAAGGCGATGAGTGACAGGATATCAAATCCCAATCTTTTTCACTGGTTTTGACAGGGAGAAGAGAAACTGAAAAAATGAAATCTCCCCCAAAGGCTCTTGATGGAGCCCCTTGGCGTGCCGGTAGAGGTCGATTTGTGTGTGTGATTTTTTTTAGAGGCTTCTATAATCTCAGCCTTCTCGTTGTGACCATCAAGCGATGAGCTTCTGTGTTAGGTCATCAGCCATAATTCCTCTCTGGCAATCGTTTTGAAAGTGCCGCAACCAAGGAGCAATGATGTGCTTACGGAAACTTCGGCTTGACAACACCATAAACTTGTGCAGTTTCAAAGCTGCACTGGAGACGAAACAGGGATAAGAAAAAAAGTATTTTTATTTTTATCTTGCTCTCCAGGGATGGTTCAATATCATATCTGTTGTGAAAACACTCTGGATTGCTAGAAGCTACAAACAGAAAACTATAAATCATGAGACTGTTCTCTAATCTGTAATGGCAGCCTGCAGTTATTCCATCACGATGAGTGATTGACTGCGCTAGAACTGATTCTTTTTTTTAGGGTAATACTGCAGAGAAGAATCTTTTAATCCAACGGTGTTTAACTATGAAGCATGAATTATCCATTTGAGACAAGCAAACAAAAAAAATATATTTGAGGGTCAATCGTTTATTTCAAGTTTGCTGTTGCCCATCAGAGAGTGCCAGAGAGACGTTGATTAAATGAGTCTTTTAGGAATTGGATGCTGTTCATATTGCTTAGTGAAACATTAGCCAAAAGCAAGAATTAGCATGAGGGGAGAAATCAAAAACCAAAAAGAGAAGAGTCTGCTTGGTGATTTAATATTTCTAAGTGGGGCGGCTTGACCCACACCAGCGTTTGTCTCTGCAAAGAGTTTGCTTCATTAGTCAGATGAGAAAACTCACATGAATGGTTGAGATCAAACTAGTCAACCATATTTGCATAAAAGCATGGTAAGTTTGTGGAAGTGTGGGACAAAGTTGCACATCTACAATTTTTGGCTTTTTTGTCTATAAACTTTTTACCTATACTATTAAGTCATTTTAGGGAATACTACAGCATCAAAAAAGTGCAGCTCATTTAGGGGACGCAATTTGATCCATACTAGGGCTGCAGATATGAGGAAAACTCGCGATATTAAAGATAAATATTGCGATCACGATATAATTTGTGGTATATAAACATATAGCAAAATAACCAAAAACATAATTCCAATTTCATTGCACCCGTTTAAAAATTATACTCCAAATGATCCTCGTCAACATAGGTGACAAACATCTAACACAATAGGGCTCCATCTGATTGGTCAACCACCTGAAGGCGTCCATCCCACAGTGTAAAATATATTTCAGTCAGACAAAACTCTTGCAGGAGAATACATTTATTTTCATATACTTAATTTACATCTTAGTTGCATTCACAAACTTTGATTGGCATAAGGCTCCGTACAATTCCATGAGATAATTCCATGAACTTTAGGGTAAGAAACCCCCAAAACCAAAGATCATCAAGAAGAAAGAAGAGAGAATGTAAATGTATAATCAGTGTGTCACAAGATGAGGTGTGTTTCTGCGGCATTCCATTTTCATTTCATTCCATTTCCAAGTAAGACTGCTATGTGTGACCCGGCACCTTTGACCGTTGGGCCGCCCCCTTCTTTTCATTTCTTTTATTCGAGTACAGCGCCACGAAGGGGACATACTATCTAATGGATCTGCTATGTGTGACCCGGCACCTTTGACCGTTGGGCCGCCCCCTTCTTTTCATTTCTTTTATTCGAGTACAGCGCCACGAAGGGGACATACTATCTAATGGATCTGCCATGTGTGACCCGGCACCTTTGTCCGTTGGGCCGCCCCCTTCTTTTCATTTCTTTTATTCGAGTTCAGCGCCACGAAGGGGACACACTATCTAATGGATCTGCTATGTGTGACCCGGCACCTTTGACCGTTGGGCCGCTCCCATTCGTGGAACCACTAGGGGAACATACTATCTGCAGAGAGAGAGAGAGAGAGAGAGAGAGAGAGAGAGAGAGAGAGAGAGAGAGAGAGAGAGAGAGAGAGAGAGAGAGAGAGAGAGAGAGAGAGAACCAAACAAAAAGAAAAAACGAAACAAAACAAAGGAGGGAGCCAACATAAGAATCACTCATACCTGATTTTTAGAACATAAACCCACTTCCGCAAAACGCTGTAAGGAACTATAATTTGAACCGCCAAGAACAACCCGTATGAAGACACTACCTAACATCCAATCCAAGCTTCCAAGGCATGCTATGACATGCTTAAGTACCATCCATTATTCGTAGCTTCCATCGAATACTAAGAATGAGCTAACGGCTATAAACGTTCTTTCATTTGGTATACTATTTAAACTAGCTTAAGTAACATCCATTAATTCGAAGCTTCCAACGACAGGACTAAGAACGAGCTTAACTCCCATAATGTTTCCCCATTTGGCATACCATAATACGAGCTCAGAGCATCCATTATTTGAAGTTTTCCATCTAAGTATCAAGAACAACCTCAACGGCCACATTCCCGACGCTTCATTGGCGTAATTGCTTAAGAAACCAAATGTGAGCTCCATCGCATACTATAATACACTTTAGAACAACCTAAATTTTGAGGCTTCCACCTGGCAATAATTTTCATTAAGCATCCATAATCCAAAATTTTACATTCATTCTGCTGCTGACATATTAATTGATTTAAGTCAGAAGTGTCATGGGAACGCAGGGAAGGTCCACCGCCCCATCACTTTCAGTTCAGCAATAGGTACGTTGAGCAGTCATCGTTGCAACACCAGATCAAGGAATGCAGGGGTGTCATCATTCGCCAGAAATGGAGAAGCAGGCCAGGGAGCAGGGACTCACAGGCTCAGGATGCGATGCATAGATAAAATACAAAACCAGTATTAGTCTCAGCAAAGAATATATATATAACCTAGTAACTGATTAGTTTTTACAATGATTGAGATAAATGGAATAACAACGCTTTTTAGAGAACAATCTGAGAAAGTTAAATTTAGTAGAAAGTTAAGGAAAGTCCAATTGTGGATTCATCGCACCATAGAAACCACCCGTATCACAAATTCCAGCAGTGAATTGATAGTGAAATACAGAACCCGCACAATATCTTAGCACCAATTTTATATACACCAATTGTAAGAGAAGTAACCTTTGACAGTTCCAGAGGGACGCACCTTCAGAAGGTCATCGATAATCAGGCAATGGGAAGGGTAACCAAGGGCCAAGGAGATTGTAGATGAGGAAGGTCAACGTCCCACGTAGCAATGGATTGCAGCTCGGCTGAAATTTGATTCTTGTATTTGATATTAGTGGTTCTCAAATAGGTGGACAACAAAACACAGACTGCTGAAATTTTAGCCAAGGGCGTCTGGAGATCCATAAGGGATCATAGGTTTTGATAGTTAGACTGAACCTTAAATTTTTTAGAGGCGGAGCATAACAACCTCTAAATGTAGATGCATCTAGCCAAGTGTCATCTGCTTAAGCAGGGCAGATAGAAGACTGGCTTGTGGACACAAGAATTAACTCTTGAACTAAGCTTTAGAGCGTAAATGATGAAGTTTCTACGGTCAGGGTTAATTTGCTCATGGTGTTATTTAAACAACAACCAAGACAACCGATGACACATAAGACTATTATCTCACTCTTTAAAGAGCCTTAATATAATCTCCATGGCTAATTTCTCATAACCACACAATCCCTAAAAACCATTAGAGCCGTGGATTCTGGCGGCCGGACGTACACAAACCACTCTTCATAAATCTTTCTCCCCAAAACCAGAGGGCCCAGCCACAGAAGAACAAGCGGAGGGAGACTGAAGACACGACAGGCATCATTATAACAAAACGACTCCAAGAATTGAGAAGGACAGGCCAAAAACGGAAGACATGAATATCCAGAACAGGAACATGGGGCCCAAGATCAAACTACCCGGAACGAGAACACAAGATGAATGAATGACCGTGGGACCAAAGCCAGAGCAGAATCAGGTGGCCCAATCATTGAATAAACAGCCATCAACCAAAGAATGAAATAAAGTACACGCTGCACAAAAGCGAAAGATGACATAAAGGGAGAGGCATGCAACAATGAACCATCCAGATCCAGAAGAAGAAAATAAATCCGGACGGGTGGAGGACCATACGTCGTAGACAACGCGGTAACCCAGATTCGAAAATGAATTTAAGCCACAGAGATGCAAAAGACCTGGCATACAGAGGAACATTGACCACAGAGAAAACATCAATAACACAAAAAAAAAAAATGAAGGGGAGCCCATAGCCTACACAATTCCAGTACAGGGCTTGTGATAATACATTCGATAGCATGAGGACCACCATGACAGCTGAAAGGTAAACCGATAAACACATCGAGCACAGACTGAATGCCAAGAGACGCCACTGAGAAGCATAGAGGCAGGACACTGAGAACATCAGTGATAACCGGATAACCGTCCGGAGTAAAACGTGGAGAAGGCATGGGCAGCCGAAGTAAGAATAAACCAATCCGGAAGGTGCACGAGGAAGCAGGCCACTGACACCAGAAAATGACTAAGAGGTGCAAACAGGTCCAAAACAAGTTCCAACAACATGAACACATCCGAGGGCCACCCTCAAAGGAACCATACCGTGAGCAGGCAGAGGCAACGAACGAAGATCGCCGAGTGAATCAAAACAAGCCGCAGATGTTGAATAAAAGAGACAAATCATAAGTAAAAATCCACAGAGCAGCGAGGGGTCCAACAAAGATCAAACCAAACATTGAGTAAACCACTAAATGCACAGCAGCCACGACAGAAACGCAAAAAAACCCAAAGAGAGCCACCAAAATAATAAAGCTAGCATTGAATAAAGACAGGCAACATTCACATTCGGCTCCTAAATAACATACAGCAACAGATAAAATGGCGAAAGCCACAACTAAGTCAGCCAGCATGAGAAACCTGTCCTGACGAGGACCACCAGCCCTGAACCACAGGAAAAACCCCACAACCCCTGAAACAATAACTGGATGCAGAGCCACAAAACATGAAAACGAGCCAGGTAGACCATAGAGTCAAAGAACATAGAACTTCAATTCCCAGGGTCCTTAGGGGGGTGACGTTACCGATGACTGGGACAATAAGGAAACAGAAAAGCTTTAGAAAACACAACAGAAAAACACGGGAAAAGACCGCCTGGCCGCTCACACCAATGATACAGACGGCCACAGCAGAGGAGAATGCCTGGACGATCAAACGCCGCTGCCGACCCGAAACACCTCAAAACGCTCACCCGCCGCAGCGACGCGAACACGCCGGGAACCGCCACCCGCCCGCTGAATTGCCGCGGAAAGAGAGACAGACGCGGCGAAACGAAAGCCCCCACATCAGAAAAAGAGGGATCACTATACAAAAGAACGGGGGAATACACCAAGATGCCAAAGAGAAGGAGATCAGCGGGCATGGAGCACCGGCGACGAATGCAGCGCTGCGGGCGACGAATGCAGCGCTGCGGGCGACGAATGCGGCGCTGCGGGCGACGAATGCGGCGCTGCGGGCGACGAATGCAGCGCTGCGGGCGACGAATGCAGCGCTGCGGGCGACGAATGCGGCGCTGCGGTAAGAAAGAGAATGAACGGCTGCACACCTGGACTTAAATAAGATGCTGAACAGGTGAGTTAATTACCTACCGCCCTAGGGGGAAAAGAGACTGCCGAGTTTTGGCTGCCTGAAAGGCGAACTCGTTCGCAATTAAAGGGATTTATTTGATTTGTTAAATGCTTCAAGCTGCCATATGATAGTTTTAACATATTTAAGGTTTACCATTTATTGCGATTTTTACCGTCTTTTGCGTTATGCCTATTGCAGAGCTGGATATTGCGATAACGATAAATTTGCGGTATATTGTGCAGGCCTAATCCGTACCAAAGTTCTGTTGTATGCTCGCCTGTCCTCTGAAGTCACAAATTCAGACAGACATTTGAACAACACCTTATGGTCAGATGGCATTATTCTGACAAGAGGAATTGAGACAGCTCTCATTTATACTGAAGATGTTATTTTAGTGGAGCGTTATGTTTTTACCACCATAAAATACAAAAGGGAATCTATATTTTATACTGCATATACTGATGTGAACTCTTGTTTAGAATAAAACAAATGAAGACATTTGCTTTAAACCCATTGAGAAATAACAATGTCAACAGTTGATCTCAATAGGGGCTGCCTAACCCGGGTCCTCAAGATCTACAATCAATCTCTCCTTGCACTTCTTGCCTGTCCAGATCAAAAGTGAGAATGACAATACTGCCTCTCATAACATGAAGACTTCACAAAGCAAGTCTCACAATGAACAGCCTACATGAACACCTGATTGATCGATCAGCAGTGAAACAAACAAAAAAAAAATCAAACGACAATTACAACAGAAATTCAAATGAACACTTACTTGCAAAAAGAAAAGTGAAAGATGTTCTGCAATATTGGCATGTTATGCAATTCAACCTCATAAATAATATAGTTAACAGAACGAACTAATGTACAAAACTGATATTCTCGTCAATGTGTCCGTCTGGCGGAGCAGATATAGTCAAAGTCAAAGTCAGCTTTATTGTCAAATATGCTGCATCCGTAAGACATACAACACAGATGAAATTGCTTTCCTCTCACCCCAAAGTGCAAGCAGCATATAAAATAATAAATAAACGACTTAAAAAATACATTCTTTTAAAAACAATAAAGCCGATAGAGCCGCTGCGTGTGCTCGCGCCGCCAGATGCGTGCGAATCAGACAGACAGACAGACAGACAGACAGACAGACAGACAGACAGACAGACAGACAGACAGACAGACAGACAGACAGACAGACGTATTAATTGTCCACTGGGGAAAGTTGTTTTCATAGTAAAACATTTCTTCGTAAGCTACGGAATTATGGTATTCATGCATATGTCTTTAGTTTATTTTATTTTTGATAAAACAATGTATGGCGTATGTCTCAACCATTCAGAAAGCAACAAGAAATTACATTTGATGAACAATTTCCCATTTCCACGTGGATTATTACCCACATCTGTAGCTTGTCAGATGCAATTAAATGGATGGAAATAAAATGCCCCATCACAATGCGTAATGACGCACAATGGCTGATCTTGGATCTTAGAAGATGTGGCAAATGGAAGAATTGGGAGTGAACGCATCAGGACGAGTGGCTTATGAGCCGGTTCCGACTTCTTCGAGCCATCCTGTTGGAGCTTTTGGGGGTGTGTCACCCGGTGCATCAGGTGCGTCGGTGTCCCCCCCGACACCCCCCACCCCCCGCCTCAGTCACCACTCCACGTAAAAGGGACTCCCCAATAATTGCCGCCACTCTCTCATCAAGAGGGGTCAGCTCCGGTGTCCCCTGTCCCCCACCCGTGGCAGACACACTCTAGCGATGCAGCGCCAGACGTTTTTTGCCCCGACTTTGATGTCCGTCTGTCACTGTTTGCCACTCACGTGCTTTTTCGGCATTAGTAATGCCCACACTGCGCCCTCCAAACAACATTTTTCTCCTCTTTTCCACCTCGCCAACGATAACTTCTACTTCACATTGAGTGAAGTTCCGTTTTTTTTTTTTTTTTCTCTGTGTTTGCCATGATTTCGCTATCAATGAATATTCATTTGTGGGCGTTTCACGGACTATTTATGGGCAACTATGGGCGTGTCATGAAGCCGCAAAAGCTGCGCTGCATTTAGAATTGGTTGTGATTTATTAAGGGAAGGATGCGTAGGATGTGCGTGCGCACGGTTTTATAAATCCGAATATTTCTGTGCGTACGCACGTCCTATGTTTCATGCGTACGCCACTTCTGACGCAAATCCTACGCAAGGTTTTATAAATGAGGCCCCAGAAGTTTTGCATCAATCAGAACGAGGAAACATCTGAATCAGCCAATCTATACAAAGGAGTACAGAGAGAACTGTAAAACGGTGAGGGTGGTAGATATTAAGGGCCCTCATAGGCATAACATAAATGAAACATGTGATCAATTCTCCAGCAAAAATGTAGCTGTCATTAAAATCCTAAATTTTACAAACTATTTTTAGTTATGGACAGATTATTTAAGTTGCTAGATGACTTAATGGATTTTCAAAATCCATGTCTGAGGTATTTCTAGGGATCTGCTGTAGCCACTCCTCCAGCTTGGGGGTTACTGCCCCGAGTGCTCCAATTACCACAGGCACCACTGTCACCTTCACTTTCCAGGCTTTCTCCAGTTCTTCTCTGAGTCCCTGGTATTTCTCCAGTTTCTCATGTTCCTTCTTCCTGATGTTCCCATCGCTTGGCACTGCCACATCCACCACAACGGCTTTCCTCTGTTCTTTATCCACCACTACGATGTCTGGTTGGTTCACCATTACCATCCTATCAGTCTGGATCTGGAAGTCCCACAGGATCTTTGCCCTCTCATTCTCTACCACCTTCAGGGGTGTTTCCCATTTTGACCTTGGGGTTTCCAGTCCATATTCTACACACGTTTCTGTATATTATTCCAGTCATTTAATTGTGGCGCTCCATGTATGCTTTACCTGCAGCATCTTACACCCTGCAGTTATGTGCTGGATTGTTTCAAGCGCCTCTTTGCACAGCCTACACCTTGGGTCTTGTCTGGTGTGGTAGATCTGATCGATCGATTGATCTATCTATATTTGAAAATGCAAACTCAGAAGACATGATAGAAAACATAATGCCTTTTACAAGACATCTATATGTGTAACACAGGTAAGAAAACCTGTATTTTGGCCATTTAGAGTCCATCTACTCACTTGTGTGCAAACCACTGACTTTAAATGAGAACTGGACCAAGTGAGTGTGATGTCATCCATAGAAGATGGTCTACTTCTGCCTCCAACAAAATGAAGTTAATTCAATCACTATTTTTTAGAATGTTAGAACTAGAAATTGTCAGTAAGCAGCGAATGGTCTGAGTCAATTTGAGCCAATGTTCTTAGCCTTACCAAAAAGGAGTGAGCATGTTGGAAGGCCACACCCCTACTGCTTGCAAGCTGGCTACACAACATCTGTCAATCAAATGTATCAAACATTTCATGTGAGACCATATACTTTTATTGAGGCATCTGACTGACCAGTTTATAACTTGAATAACTTCCACTACATAAAAAATATGTATATGAAAAAATAGGCTTATTAGTAACATGTTATAAAAAAGGTTTTAGGGCAAAAATGGTTATTTTGACAAATAGAATGACTGACTAAGAGCAATTTATTTCTCAATAGAATCTATGGGATTTTGGTTTCTTGGAACCAGTGGGTACTTCTGATCTAGTCCAGTTATTAATACAGCTGATGGTGTAAACCCCCAGAGGATTAGAAAAAAATTACTCACTATAAATATTAAAATGAAAAGATAGAAATTTGATCTTGAGTTTTTAAGCATACAATTAAACGTTTTACAGACGACTTGAGTTAACGCATAAAAAAACAGAAAAAGTTGACAGCTTGAGCTTAAATACTTTGAAAGTTTACAAGGGCATGAACAAAAACACCCACAGATATGATAAATCATTGGAAATAACTGGACAAATCATATCCAGCAGGCATGATGTGTCCTATAATTACAGCATCAGTCAGCAGCTGCTTTCTGGGTGATTCAGTGAGGGTTTACCCTTTAATGCGGGTGCTGCTGCTTTAATAAATGCCACACGATCCAATCCATCTTGGTTACAAGGCATTCCCGCACTCTACAACAGTTAACAAGGCCTAGTTGACGTCAGACTGAGGCTGAAATAATGCAATCCCCATGCCACCTGCTAGGAATCAGCGAAATACGAAGGAATTTTATGGCCTTCTGCTTAGTTTGGGAAATTTTACGGAATATTGGACCATCAGAAAT
The DNA here is from genome assembly GCA_023969325.1 of Oryzias curvinotus. Lineage (NCBI taxonomy): Eukaryota > Metazoa > Chordata > Actinopteri > Beloniformes > Adrianichthyidae > Oryzias > Oryzias curvinotus. Next base: position 8,077,954 of record CM043707.1, on the reverse strand, counting down.
TTTGTTTATTGTGCGCCCTTTTAAAGGCCTGGCCATGCACCCTGGCTCCAAACACACACACACACACACACACACACACACACACAGCAGACAAGCTTCTGTTTTCCCTGCAGAAATCTGCTTCAACAAGATAAGTGTGGGACTTGTAATTGTGCGAGGGCCCTCATCTCTCCGCGCTGGCTGATAATGGTGCTGTGAAAGCCTCATGCTCATTACGCTCGCCTTTGTTGTTTTTATTGCATGGCTCGGTTGATTATTTTTTCAAGAGAACTCGGAGGGTTTAATGCTCTTCCTTGTTCCATAAACCGAACTGCCACTGCAGCACACAAATAAACTGATAAATAAACTGTGCAGAGGGCGAAAAAAAGAAAACTTTGCAATGGGGGTTTCTGCACAGCACCTTTCACTTTTGCACTTGGCAAATTGCGATGAAACGTGCGATTGCCGTGGTGATAGAGTAAACTTCTAGACAGCTTTCTAAGTTAACATGAAACACGACACTTGCAGCATTTTTTGGCGATGACCAGCTCAAGTGCAGAGGAGCGTGGAGGCGTAAAAAACACAGATAAACATGATATTCATTTTTACTGCATAGGGGGAAAAAAAAGTCACTCAACAGATTGGGTGTGCTTTGGTCCTCCCAGTATCTCTTAAGGAACGAGATTAGACCCTACCTCAGGTTTAGTAGCCTATCATAATAGAGGCAGATACAGACATGCTCCTGAGTTATTATTTACAACTCAGCCTCCACAGAGTCGCACCACAAAGCAGGAGCACTGAAGTACGAATATTTTTACTTCAATAGTTTCTGGCTCACTCCACATTTCTTGATAAGAGCAGACTCTACAGCATCCACTGACTGATTCTGGAGAAGATCACAGCTAAGTTTACACTTGCTGTGCATCATAAGCTGGAGAATTTGGCAGTTTCACCTCCTCGCAAGGATTTTGGGACATCGTTTATGAAGTGCAATATAGTTCAAGATCTGAAGATGTGAAAACAAAATAATCCAGAGAAGCAGATTATCATTTATTTGGATGGTAGTGTCAGCCAAAAAAGTGGACAATTGTTTGAATCCATTGGCAGATGACAAATGAGGCTCCTACATTCCCATTTGACACTTCTCATGCTCCCTTTAGGGGGAGCTATAGCAAATCATCTGTCTCCATAATGTCCTCCTCCTCTTTATCCGGGAACCTCCTCTTTCCAGGTAGCACCAACCCCATCTTCCTTTTACTAACATCATCACTGTTTCTCCTCTTCATGTGTCCAAACCATCTGGATCTGCTTCCCTGCATTTATCTCCAGATCATCCACCATGATCTGTTGCTCTGATGGAGTTATTCCTGATCCTATCAATCTTGGTCACTCCCAAAGAGAACCTCATCATCTGCATGCTACCTCCAGCTCCACTTCCTGTAACAGTTGCTTTGGAGGGTTAAACCACCAAATTACTCCCTTCAAACTACTTTGTGTGACAACTGAATGGATTTAAATCAAACTTCAAACAAGTAACAACTAGAACAATATGTAGAGAACTTGACTTGGGAAAGGTCAAAGTTTGGGATCCATCTTCTAAAAATGAGGCTAGACAAAAAAAAAAAGAAAAAAATCTATGAAAAAATTCAAATAAATTTTTGACCTATTGAAACACAGGAATGTCAGTTATCTTGAAGATTTTTCTGACTTCAAGATTATTGTTAAAGGCTTTGGATGGTGCTTGTCTCCTTACATTTGGAGTATCAATAACAGCATTTCATGGAAAGAACATTCTACCAACAGTAAAACATGGAGGCTGAAGAATGACGGTCTAAGATTACTTTTGAAGAAGTGTATGTGACTATTCATTAAGGTCCTCAAGCTCTAGTCCAGGGGTCTGCAACCTTTAACACTTAAAGAGCCCGTCGGGTTGATTTCTTAATGACAGCAACCCAATAGGAGCAGCAAAGACTCACTTCTCCCTTTGGGAAAATAAGACACCTATGTTAGTGTTTTTTTTATTTGGCAACAATAAAACAAAAAATATAAAGAGAAAATACATTTTGTTTTTTAAATATTAAATAGTTTACAGAGGTTTACATAGCTTCCTTTCAAAATAAAAGAAACCCTGTGCCACATTGGATCATCTCAATGTAGCAAATGTAATGTAAAGAAAAAAAAACAACAACTATACAGTTTCATTTTATTGGTGGGCTTTAGCCATACATTTATAAACTAAAACTGAAGTTAAATTAAATTACAGCTAACTGAGTGACTAATGTCGTTTTTTGCTTTTTGTTTTTTTGCACTTAAGCCTTTACACTTTTCTAAAATTTGTCCAAATATTTTAGTATGATAGTGGTAAACTTCAAAGCTGCAATGGCTTGATAGAATGTTGGAGCATTATGGGTAATGTAGTCAGGAGCCTTAAAGCAAATAAGTTCACAAAAATGTTTAACTAATGTGGCTGTTTTGCTTTGCCTGGTACAATTTATAGTGAGAAAAAGTTTACTTTTTAAATGTAATACATTTTATTTTTCTTTAATTTGAAAGCCACAATGGAAGGGTAAAAGAGCACATGGCTCCAGAGCCTCAGGATGCAGAACCCCGTTCTAGAGCTTTTTGGATATAGAGCAGGACAATAATCTAAACGCACCTACAAGTACACCTCTAAAAATAAATTAAACACTTTGTAAAAGGCCTAAACAAATTAAACTGTTGTGTCATGGCCTTAAACAACAAAGAAAGCTCTCAATGAAATCGAATTTACAAGTATCTAAAGCTCTACATGGATAAGTTCTCCTCTGACAAATATGAAGACAAACAGAAAACAATGAAACAAGCAGACACTTCGTAACATCGCTTTAAGATTTCATTTCCAGATTTTGTTAACTCTTTAAATCTATTAAGATAAAAAGGAAAATTGAGGATTTATAAAGAACTGGGGTTTTGTGTATTCATCTGCATCCAGGGCAGTGCTTTTGTTTTGACAGTTTCATTGTGTACTTTTTGCCTGCCTTCCTGTCGAGTCTGAATATAAAGATTGAGTTTACTGAATTGAGCATGCAGCAACAGAAGCCAGATTTATGGTGGAGGTGTGTTTGGGGAGGGCGTGCTCCACAGGAGGGAGGACATGGACAACAACAAGAAAGCTGTTTGTTTTGCCCAAGAGAAAAATAACCATAATCTCCTTCTCAAGGATCCCTGACTTCACCAGCTGTGGCACAATATGTCACTCACCTATGGAAGGCTCGGTCTTTATTAGGACCCAACAAAAATCCAACTTGGAGAGAGTTACAGAACAAAAACAATACTGAACAGTAAAATATATCACTTTAAATGTAGTGGGTTGTGTCAAATATGAAAGGTTTGCCCCTCAAATTTTATTTCTGTCAGTTACTAAACATTTCAGAATATACACTACGCACACTAAGTTAAGGATAGTTAGTGCTTTCCTATTTAGTCTGAAATGTAAGGAAATATATAAACATTCCCTTAGATATATATTACTAATACTGAATAATAAAAAAACACAATTTTATTAATTTGATATTTATTACCCTAATAACCTAAGACGATAATAAAGATAGCCTCAAATAACAAAAATTGACCATGTCAATATTTCCACCCATTTGCTGCAATGACAGCTAGACGGCGACGTCTCCTGCTCCTCACTAACCTCATGACGTTGTTCTGAGGCAATGTCATCCACTCTTCCACAAGTGCTGCATGCAGTTCAGGTCACTTGGGGTGGGGTCCGACCTTCCAGTCTCTGCATCAGCTAGTACCAGACGTGCTCTATAAAGTTCAGGTCAGGAGTCATTGCTGGTCATACCATATGAGGGCACTCCCACATCACCAAGTCCAGCTATAACAAATCTGGCACCATGTGATGGAGCATTGTCATCCATGAACAGAAAGTTGGGTGTGTGCTGGTGGAATTGGGGGATAATGATGATGGGTTTTATGATGTCTCTGAGGTAAGAACGTGACTGGACTGTCTACAGCAGGGGTCACCAACCCTGTGCCCTGAGCACCCCTTGTGGCGCCCGCAGGGAGTGCACCCAAAAAAAATAATAATCAACAAACAATCACGGCACGTCTGTCAGTGTCAACAATATTAATTCTGAGATAAATGTAGACAAAAAAAACAAAAATGAAAACAAATATAACTTAAAAAATCAATAAAAGTAAGGGTCTATTACAAAAGTTTAAATAGATCAAATGACACAATGTCTGGGCATTCTTATGATTCATGTAATGTAATGATTTAGAGAATAGGTTGAGACGGTTTAGTAATCTATTAATGTGAGGTTTCACCTTTAAGAATTTACAAGTATGAATAAAATGCTTTGAAATTACCATCAGTGCATTAATCACAAAGTCCAGATTTTTGTCAATTAATTGTAATCGAATTTTAATTGTACTCCTATTTAAAGGGCTAATGATGATATTTTTGGATTTAAGCCAATTATGAAAAGAAGACCAAAACTATTTTACATGAAAACATTCAAAGAAAAGGTGTTCCACAGTTTCTACATCATTTTCCACAAAAGACACAAAGATCATTATCCCAGTTAAAGCCAGAATGTAAAAAAATGATGGGATGGGTAAATATCATTTAACGGGAATGTTCCAAAAATAGCACTGCTCATATAGCAAATTAATATACTGTGGCGATCTGGGGGTTAGCCCCGCCTTCAGCTTTTAAGACTCATGGGAAGTGGGGAATCTTGGTTGTGTTAAATCGCTCACCGTAAGTGAGGAAGCTGTGAGTAGAAGTGAAGTTAAGGCTGTTTGGCTGCTGGTGGGTGTGTTTAAAAAAAACGGACAGATATGACTGTCCGCTAACTCATGTGAGTGTTATTCTCGACAAACAAGGGTTGTGCTTTGCATGAGGCACGTCTAGCAGATTTGGATGTTTCCAGTGGGGCCGCTGCTAAGTAAGAGGATAGTGAATTAAGACTCGGGTGCAGCGGTTCTTGCATGGATAGTAGAGGGTGGCGATTCAGTGCTTGCTATTAGTAATTAATGCACTTTAGTTCTGCTATTGTGAAACGTATGGCAGAGGATGGAACGGCCTGAACCTTGCCAATCGGCGCTCCCACCTTTGAGAAAGAGACGTGTGTGTGTGTGTGTGAGGAGAAGGGAAGGGGTAGTGGGTGCAGGTTGCTAGGTAAAACAGCGTATGGAGACCATTTCGCAACACCTGGATCATGGGGGGGCTTAAATGACTCAGCTCATTCTAATAATGTCATTCTTCACTAACTATTGTGGACATTTTTAATACTTGTCTGTATTTTCCATCTACATTTATTTTTACGGTTGTTTAGTTGGTGATAGTAACGTCTAAATAAAGACAGCACGTAATGCAGGCTGGAAAACAGCAGCACTTTTTCAGACCATAATTAAACTATAGATCATTTGTTTATGAAAGTATTGAGGATTTTGGAGGATTTTTACTGTTGGTGTTGGACAAAATTAGAAAAATGCTAAATATATTTGGAGGAATCCCAGTGATGAGTTCTGTGATTTAGTTTTTAATGTTTTATGAGATGTAAACATGATTTTCACAATAAAAGGTTTTTAAATAATCAAATCCCTCTGATACGTTACACAAAGACACACACAGGACCAAAGACTCTCACAGAACATCCCACACCAAGCAGAAACTTATTGCTAAAAATGATGTCAGGAGTTCAGCTCTAAGCAAATGACAAAAGAGCAACAAAAAAAAAAAAACAGAATAATTTGATTTATAATTTAATAGTTATTAATATTTCCTGGCTTTGTTTGTTCATATTTGCATAATTTTGACAGAATATATTTACTATTCTGGGTTAATATTGCTGTCTGTTTTTTTCACATTTATGTTTAAAAAGTTAAAGTTAAGTTAAAGTTTTAAAGGTTTGAAAGTTTAGCTTTAGTGTGTTCAATAAATGTTTATATTGTTCGGCCCGCAACCTTGAGTGTGTTTTGGATTCAGGACCCCTCTGCAACTGAGTTTGACCCCCCTGTAAAACGAGTCTAGAAAATAAAAAAAAATAGGGCACACAAAAAGGTGTTGTCAAATTGTGGTTGTGTGTGTGTGTGGGGGGGGGGGGCTGGGAGGTTTTTAGTGGCGCCCTTTATACCACTAAGTGCCCATGAATTAGCCCTCAGTCTCAAAAAGGTTGGTGACCCTGGTCTACAGTAACCAAATGGGTTTAACGCTTAGTGGTGATGCCTGCCCGGATTGTTTCTCCTCCTTTACCAAAGCCAAACCTGTGGACCAAGTTGACTTCAGCGTATCGCTTACCTAAGCAACGATGATGACCGTTTGTGTTAAGTGACCCAACACCAATCAATGAACAGGAAGCCAATGCTGCATTGTCCAGGTCATATGGTCTTGAGCCCAATGGAAACATTCATAGCGGTGTCTTGGACTCAGTGGAGTCACCTGCAAAGGTCGTCTGGCATTCAAGACATAGCGGTGGAGTTGATTGTGAATGGTTTGTCTAGAGACCCTAGTACCCCTCACATCTAGTAAATGGACCTGCAGCTGTATAGCATTTACTAAAGCATGTCTGAGTACAGAGGTCCTTAGGTAGAAGTCAAAGTTGTGGTCTGTCATTTGCATCTGTCACAAACTGATAGTACATCTGACTGCCAAAGCAAAGGTGCACCAGGTGTGCTGCCCCTCCATGAAGTGACGTTGTGTGTTTACGGCTGTTTGGATAAAGATCCAATTCTATGAGAAAATCAGCTTTATTTTCCCACAGAATGTTGACACTAAAGCCACAATGAAAAGTTTTTTTCTTTTAAACTTTTTTTAGTTTTGGCACACTGTAGACAGTGAAACCATTATGTGATAAACACTAAGTGAGGTGTGCCTATCACTCCAATACTATTGCCTCCCTATCCTAAAAATGTGTGAAGTGAAAAAAACCCCACTGTGTTTACGACATCCACTGAGTTTTTCACAATATCCCTAACTTATAGTGAGTAGTGTGAATGATCTACTCTTAAGTTCATGTTGTTCTAACAAACATTATTTTGGTGGATGATGCATTCAAACATCCCTGACCTAAACAGTGGGAAAAAAGTATGACTCAATATGACCCTGATTGTCAAGAATGAGATTTGACGGACATTTTGTGAGCAAAGAATAAGAGTCGCAAATTTCCAGACTTAATGGAGCATTTCTCCCCAACCGGAGGAGCAGATCAAAAAAGTACAACACTGAGGTGTGAACCCACCATAACGGCCCCTCAGCAAAAACAGGGAGAATGGCAGAAGGGATCCCCTGACATGCAGCTGTCATCCTGTCGATTCGTGCCAGTGCATCTGTCATATATGAATGTGAATCATCTCCCATCCACATCCAAATGTTTGTTCATTCTTCTGCATCAGAGAGATTGCCTTCTTATTTCTCCAGGACAGTGGAAAAAACTACCATTAGCTGATACAGATTTTGCGATTTTATAAGCAATCTTATCCAGTTTGCGTTTGAGCAGAACTGGCTCCACTAATCATACTTTTTTTTTTGAGGTTAGTATTTCCTGCAAAGTGCAAACTTCTTATCCTTTTTTTTTATTAACTATATACTGTATCTCAACTTGTGTATTCTTGACACTGTGTATTTTTAATGTAGTGGGTCTGTGTACTCCTTTTTACTGATTGGACCATGAGTCTGGAATAAATTATATCTACCTATTAGAAAAGTGTGTTTTTTTCAGTAAGGATATTATAAAAAACTAAGTAATCAGGTCACATTTTTATTTAGTTTAGTAAATAAAGCAATTCTTATTAGGGTAGATTTGTACAGTTTACGTTTTTGCTTTTATAATCTATACTATTCACTAGTTTATAGCACCATACCAACCCAGTGGTACTGGTTTTGTCAAGCAAAGCCTTCAAACCCCCTGATTTCTTGGTTGATTTGCTGAGTGTCTCAACCTCTGAAAACTGCAGAGCAAATTTTGAACAAACTCATGTGCATTTTAAAACACCACTCTAACAGAAAATGTGTACATGGAGCAAACACTCTTTAATCATCATTGTCAGATGATTAAAGTGTTAAGTGGCTTGGTTAAAGTCCCACTCCAGTCATTTTTTGATCTACTTTTAATGTGTTCTTTTAATTATGATTAGAGTTGGGCAATATGGTCAAAAAATAAAATCTCAGATATTCTTCATTCCAGATGTGTTTTTTTTCCTCCCTGCTTTTACTTTCTTTAACACAAACTTCAAATGATGGAATAAATTTAACAAAAACAATTTTACTGTAACATCTCCTTTAGAATTCGGCTTTAACACCAAATTCAACTAAATATAAGCTGTAAAAAAATGTTTAATGCAGATTAATGCAGCAGATGTTTTGTGAGCTACTGCTAGCTTGAAAAGAGAAGAGAAAGCTAGCACACGCTAGTTCCTGACTACACAGGAGCTTCAGAGCTTAATGCTAGCTCCTGACTCCTGGATCTATTAGTCACAAGTGGATTCATCAGAATGGAGTGGCGCACAGAGCTTATGGCCCGCCAACCCACCCCATATTTCATTGGGGTGGCTGGACTGACTTTATCTTGTAGACCTTCTAAAGTTGATTTCAATCTTGATGCCCTATTACGTGTTTAGTCTTAATCTACTAAGTAGCTGAACGCTACAAATACATGCATTTTAAATTGTCTCACATGAGGTTGTGCCAGGCCTTCCTCAAATACGATCATCAAACTAATCTTCCTCATCTCAAATTAAAAAAAGGCTGCATCCCTGCTGGCAGGAGAACCACTCAAGGGGGTAGAAAATATTTAGCCGTTACCTATTTTGAAAGATGTCTGCAGTGTTCATCAAAGATACAGTTCAACTGTAAGAGATGGAATGCAAAAAAGAAAAAATACTCCAGGAAATGACATTGTTTGAATGTAAATAATATATTTGATGGTGCAAAAAAGAAGAATTTGATCAAAAACAAACGTTTACCTCAATACTTTTCAAAGTACCATGTTTTTCTGAGAGCATAGGTCACTGTTATTTGAAGTCTGGGGGTGCGACTTATACTCAGGTGGAATTTATATATTACATATATATTACACATTAGCCTATGTATTAAAAAATATATATATATATATATATATATAAAAATATAATATAAAAGGAAATTATATATATATATATATATATATATATATATATATATATATATATATATATATATATATATATATATATATATATATATATATATAGTTTATAAATAGGCTTTATAAATAGGCTAATGTGTTTGATATTGTCCCACTAACAAGAGGGGTACTGTAGGTGTGTGTATCAATATTTGCTCCTGACAGACATGCAGAAGGAGCGGAATTATTTAAAAGCGACAGAATAATTCAAAGTGTTTAGTGATTTAAAGAGATATAAAGAGTTTAGTTGACTTGCTAGCATGTTCTTTATGCTATGGCTCTCTGAATAATTGTTCATATACCAGACACCTATTAAATTCCTCCTTTGTTTCATGAAGCTAAAGATGGTTGCGGTAGGTAAACGTGCATAAATTCCGTCTATTATTTGTTATCTAGTCCGTTATTAAGATTTCCTATTAAAGATGAAATGTCCGTTCTTACTCTCTTATTTTGTAAAATAGTTTCCCCCTAAATGTGTGATTTATACTCCATTGTAACCTATTTATGATTTTCTCTTCTTTACTATGCATTTTTTGATGTCTGCCACAAACAATACAGAGCAATTTATAGACCAAGCGGTAACCTTGGCTGTCAATAACAGAAGACAAAGGTAACGCAGTCGGTCTCAGTCAGATTAGAACACCATGTAGCTAGTATTTTGGTCCATTCTTTCATGCAGATCTTCTGCAGAGCTGTGATGTTTTAAGGTTGTTGCTAGAAAACACAGACTGTCAACTCCCTTCACAGATTATTTGTTGGATTAAGGTTCAGACACTGGCTAGACCCCTCCAAAACCTTGAAATGCTTTTTCACATTCGCTTTGCTGTGCTGGTAATGTGTTTGGGATCATTGTCTTTCTGAAAGATCCAGTCACGTTTCATTCTCTGTTTTTCTTACTGATGGAAGGAAGTTTTGGTTCGAAATCTCACCATGCATGGGTCCATTCATATTCTCCTTCATACAAATCTGATGCTTTTTCACATTTGAAAAAAAGCAACCCTAAAGCATGATGTTTCCACCCCCATGCTTCACAGTGGGTTTGGTGTTCTTGGAATACAGCTCAGTATTCTTCCCCTCTAAACACAGAGAGCATCGTTTATACCAAAGAGCACCATTTTGGTCTCATCTGACCATATGACATTCTCCTAGTCCTCTGGATCTTCCAGCTGGTCTCTGAAGAACTTTAGACAGACCTGGGCATGTGCTGGTTTAAACAGGGGGACCTTTGGAGCTCTGCAGGAAATGAATTCATGATGACAATGTAATACTATAGTAACCATTGTTTCTCCGGTACCAGCTCTTATCAGGTCACTGACCGGTTCCCCTGTGTACTTCATGACACACCGTCGTTCTCACGATCATTTTTAGTGTGATCTTGCATGGAGGTACAGCAAGAAACCTGCTAAATACTTATTTTCTGCTCCATTAATCAAATAAATGTAACAAAAAATTATTCACATCAAACAATGTGATTTCCTGGATTATTTTTCGGTCTCTCACAGTGAAAGTGGATCTCTGTTAAACCTTACAGACCCCTCTCAGGTTTTTAATTGGAACAACTTGCAGAATTGGTGTCATGGTGGCCTGTCAGACTCCTCCCCCTCCAGCAGCTGCTGCTCATCTCCCTCAGCTGTGATTACTCTTCTCATCAGCCACCTGCTACTTAAGGAGACCCAGCTTCATCATCCTTCGCCAGTCCGTTGACCCTGATGGTGCCTAGTCTCCTGAAGCTCTACGTCTGGCCCCTTTGCCTATGCATCAAGTAATCTTGTCTTGTCTTCTGCACTCAGGTTTCATCCTCAAGCCACGAGAGTCACCTGAGTTCACCATCCCGAGCAGCAGCTGACTCAGTCCTCCACCGCTGACATCTTCTGCCCCAGTGAGCCACAGTCTCTGTGTTCACCCTGACTCCTGCTTCGCCACGCAAGTTCAGAGCGTCCTCGCTCCTCAAGACCACCTGCCTCGCCACGCAAGTTCAGAGCGTCCTCGCTCCTCAAGACCACCTGTCTCGCCACGCAAGTTCAGAGCGTCCTCGCTCCTCAAGACCACCTGCCTCGCCACGCAAGTTCAGAGCGTCCTCGCTCCTCAAGACCACCTGCCTCGCCACGCAAGTTCAGAGCGTCCTCGCTCCTCAAGACCACCTGCCTTGCCACGCAAGTTCTGAGCATCTCCGCTCCTCAAGTGCCGCAGCCACTACTACCTCCCCCCAGCGCCATCTGCTATCACCAGAGACATTAAGAACAATAAACATCCTACTAACCTCTTCACTTACCTGCCTCTGCTTCCTGGGTTTCAGCATCTGGGTCCTCCCTCCGCGTTCGAGTCATGACAATTGGTAACTGACAAATACATTTGTGCCCTATTGTATGTCAGACTTAAATCTAAGAGACCTAATAATAGCTTATTTTAAAAATATAATTATCAGTGCATCTGATGTGATATAACATTCTGTTGAATACAGCTCCCATGCAGAGAAATGAAGAGATTAACTTTGGGTAGAAATTGGCTATTTTACTTAAAGGTAACATTTCTATTGACTTTTGATGGGGCAACACTACATTTTCTCTTTACTTTACCTCCTACTTATTCACTTCAAATATTGTTGGTAGAAAAAATGAAATTAGAGTGGTATAAACAATGTTATAACAGTTTTTCTACATCACCATGGTAGGTTAAACTCAGTCTCTTTGTCATGCCTGCCACAGTATTTTTCTTGGAGGTCCCTGTGGGTTTTCTGGAGGTATATGTGACAAATGGCCTCCATCTCTCCGGTGACTCCGTGAATGATGTGGTGGACAGTGGAACAAGGCATCCCTAGGACCCATGAGACCACCGTGTTAGATGCTTCACTCCCCAAGTCAGGGAAGACACAGCAAGCTCTCAATACTTAAGCACGAGAACACTGTGGATCACTGCTGCATCTTTTTGCACCTTCTCTACACCTCATGAGAGGTTTGTCACCAAAATGAGATCATTTGGAGCATATAAACAACTTTTAGATGTTGTAGTTCATAAATTACATGTATGGCAAATGCATGCATGTTTAGTACTTAACTGTGAGGAAAACATTATCTCCAAAAAGCTCTAAAACTTTTTATGTTAGTGTTGAATTATGCATGAATGTGCATACTGCATTTAACTTTAATGGTGAGTTTATTTGAATTGGATCCTTGAACTCCTTAACCCTTGATCATGACGTTTTTTTAATTAACCGAACTCCTTAACTATTTACGCAATTGGCTGTGATACGCTATGTATCACAATACACGTGTCATGATACAATACAGTATAACCCCCATATTGTCAGGAGTTAGGGACCAGGAACACCCCAAAATTCGCCCTGCAACATGCCTCAACCGGACCAAAAAAGTGAATAAAAATTGTTGAGCCTGACGTTAATAGAGACGTTCAAAATTTGTGATCAAGATATAAAGTTTGAATCAGGACGTCCATAACTTATTTTCTACCTGCTTTGCCCGCCCCCTGTATTTCCTGACCAATGAATGAGGAGATCTTTATTTGCATAGTTTAGTTTACAAGCTTTATGTCCTCTTAACGGCAGTCTGAATACAGGGAGTGCAGAATTATTAGGCAAGTTGTATTTTTGAGGATTAATTTTATTATTGAACAACAACCATATTCTCAATGAATCCAAAAACTCATTCATATCAAAGCTGAATATTGTTGGGAGTAGTTTTTAGTTTGTTTTTAGTTTTAGCTATTTTAGCAGGATATCTGTGTGTGCAGGTGACTATTACTGTGCATAATTATTAGGCAACTGAACAAAAAACAAATATATACCCATTTCAATTATTTATTTTCACCAGTGAAACCAATATAACATCTCAACATTCACAATAAAATATACATTTCTGACATTCAAAAAAACAAAAAAAAACAAATCAGTGACCAATATAGCCACCTTTCTTTGATTCTGTCAGTGTTTTGATCTGTTCACCATCAACATTGTGTGCAGCAGCAACCTCAGCCTCCCAGACACTGTTCAGAGAGGTGGACGGTTTTCCCTCCTTGTAAATCTCACATTTCATGATGGACCACAGGTTCTCTATGGGGTTCAGATCAGGTGAACAAGGAGGCCAAGTCATTAGTTTTTCTTCTTTTAGACCCTTTCTTACCAGCCACACTGTGGAGTACTTGGACGCGTGTTGGAGCATTGTCCTGCATGACAATCAGGTTTTTCTTGAAGGATGCAGACTTCTTCCTGTACCACTGCTTGAAGAAGGTGTCTTCCAGAAATTGGCAGTAGGACTGGGAGTTGAGCTTGACTCCATCCTCAACCCCAAAAGGCCCCACAAGCTCATCTTTGATGATACCAGCCCAAACCAGTACTCCACCTCCACCTTGCTGGCGTCTGAGTCGGACTGGAGCTCTCTGCCCTTTACTGATCCAGACACGGGCCCACCCATCCATCTGGCCCATCAAGACTCACTCCCATTTCATCAGTCTATAAAACCTTAGAAAAATTAGTCTGGAGATATTTCTTTGGCCAGTCCTGACGTTTCAGCTTGTGTGTCTTGTTCAGTGGTGGTCGTTTTTCAGCCTTTCTTACTTTGGCCATGTCTCTGAGTATTGCACACCTTGTGCTTTTGGGCACTCCAGTGATGCTGCAGCTCTGAAATATGGCAAAACTGGTGGCAGTTATTTTGTGCCTTGGTTTTTCCACACGCTTCTTGCGACCCTGTTGACTATTTTGAATGAAACCCTTGATTGTTCGATGATCACGCTTCAGAAGCTTGGCAATTTTAAGAGTGCTGCATCCCTCTGCAAGATATCTCACTATTTTTGACTTTTCGGAGCCTGTCAAGTCCTTCTTTTGACCCATTTTGCCAAAGGAAAGGAAGTTGCCTAATAATTATCCATACCTAATATAGGGTGCTGATGTCATTAAACCACACCCCTTCTCATTACTGAGATGTACATCACCTAATATGTTTAATTGGTAGTAGGCTTTCGAGCCTATACAGCTTGGAGTTAGACAACATGCATGAAGAAGATGATGTGGTCAAAATACTCATTTGCCTAATAACTCTGCACTCCCTGTACAGACCAAAACAAGTTAAGTGGACCGAGTCCAGACCAAATAGTCTTCCCAGTCTGAATATACCCTTTGCGATTAAAATTTTTTTTCTTAAAATAAGAGTTCTTGTCTAGACAATTTTTCTTACCCACCTTTTGTTAATTTTAACTTTATTACCACAACTACTTTGACCATTTTACAGACATTGTAATTAGTGCTGTCATGCAATCAATTATTTTGTTTAATTAATTAATCATGACCTGTAATTAAATAATTAAATTGATCTATTTTTAATCGCAACTATTTTTACGTACTAATTGCTGTGCAAGCCTCATTTTGAGATATATTAATTGAAATTTGTGACATTGTGGTGCAGTTTTGAAGTTTTCCGTACATAACAGGCTTCCAGTCTTTACATTTACACTAACAAGAAGGTTTGTTTTTTTTTCTAATCTCAAACAATCAAGAAAAAACAAAAAACACAACAAAACATTAGGTCCATAGAGCTCCAATTTAGTACATAAAAAACAGTAGGAATCCTTCCTTGAGCAATCCAACAAATTTTGACCAAAAAGGATCTTTTTAGTACCACAATGTACATGTTGAAATACCTTATTCCACAGTTTACCGTCCGATGCAATGGGTCCTCCGCGTAATTTAACAAACACTAATGTTTTTTATATTTGAGAACACAACAATATTTATAGGTTTAAAATGAGTTAAACCCAATTGCAAAAACACACGCTAATTTGTCTGTAATTAAGTAATCACAATTAAGGGAATAGTTTTAAACCACAAATTTGTTTGTGCTATTTTTAATCCAATGAAACCTTGAATGTTAAAAATATTGATCCTACATAAATGTGTGGTACCTGAAGTGTAAATCTTGAAATTGGGTAAATGTTCCCTTAGATAAAGACTGTAAAAAAGCGCCCCCAAAGAGCGAGGGTTTGGTTTGTTCTCTGTCCTAGTTTTCACTGAATTTGGTCTCTGGAGTTACTGCAAGTACTTGGATCAAAATGAACGGCAGCAGTCCTGACTGAGAAACAGGGTTTTCACACACTGCAGGAAATGTTCCAACTAATTCCAACTAGGCCTAATAACAACTTATAATTTAGCAGGTTTCCTGTGTCGCCAGCCATTTAAAGATGCTATTAATAACGCTAAAATGAAACCAGTCTAAGTCTTTTCTCTAACAACACAGCAATGCCCTTTTGAACAACAAGCAAAACCAAAACAAGATTCTTTTCTAAACTCCATCAAACCACTTGTTTTCATAAATTCTGCCTTCCTTTTATTAATCGGCTGCTGCTTCCCAATACCCCTGTGAGGAAAGATCCACTAACAAGTAAAATAAGCTTCAGAATACTCGTATGATTGGAGGATTTGAGAAAAAACGGTGGCAAAGGTGAAGCCAGAAATACATGAATATAATCTCTACTCCATAAATGCAGCTAGCAATCTCCTATTATGAGGTTTCTGTAACGCAGAGGAAAATAATAAGGCTGTCACTTCTCTGGAACAATAATGGGTTTGCATTAAAGTGGTTGTAACTGCACCCCTGATTCTGATTGTGACCTTCTCTCTTTGCTCTTCTAATCTTCCCTCTTCCTTTTTTCTTCCCTGCATCCCTCCTTTGTTTTTCTTTCTTTTTTTTTTCAACAAATCCGTGTGTTGAGAGAGAACTTCTGGGCATCAGTGCCCTGCAAATGCTATTTAAGGAACTGAGTCATCATGTGGCCACAGGGTGCAATGACTGAAGTAGCCATGCTATATGAATGCCTGTCTCCATGTCTGTTGGTGATATGCAAGGAGACTTTGAAATAGAAAACTCAGGAGTACTTTATTCTTCTATACAAAAACATAATTGGTCGTCTAAAATGAATCTTTGGGGAACAATTAAAAAAATTTTACAAAAGCAAGTCATTTCAAATGCTTTTTCATAAGAAAATGTTCATTGAAGAAATACTGGGCTGCAGCAATTAAAAGGTCATGCTACCTCAGAATAGTTGAGTATACAGCCCAGTTTTTACACCACCCTCTGCAATGCATGTTTAAGAGAGAGAAGTAAATACATGTTTGGGGGTCTCACCTTTTCTCGTGTTCATGCTTTTCTACAACCGTTTTTGGACTCAACGTACAAACGCGCGTCCATTGAACACCATTAGAAAAGATAAACCAGGGTGAACTTTGATCAATCGGGGACTTGGATTTGGTTGTCACATATGGACTGTGTCTAGACCTGCAAAAGAAATCGCATATCGCAAAAGACGGCAAACATTGTGATAAATGGTTACCTTAAAAATGCTAAAACAGTCTTATGGTATATTGAATTATGTAATCAAACAAATAAATGCCTTTATGCATTTGACCAATTAGATGGACCCCTTCATGTTGTACACTAAGCAAAACTAACCCTTTTATGTTAGATGTTCGCCTCCTATGTAGACTAGGGTCGCTTGGAGTATAATTTAAGTTATGTTGAATCTTATTTAAATTAAACTGTTGTACTGAGATAGAAATTATTTTTTTGGTTGTATTACTATTTGTTTATATATTGCAAGTTATATCATCATTGCAATATTGATCGCTAATATTGCAAATTGCGGGTTTTTCTCATATAGTGCAGCCTTAATTGTGTCAATTATAATATATGGACCAAACGTGAGAAAATTGACCTGGGAGGAAAGATTAAAAATTGCAGTTTCGAAATTCTATGACACCAAGTATTTCACATATCAAAATAGAGCTGCAATGGAAAAAGCCTGGAGCAAGGTTTGCAACGCTTTGACATTTTGGACCAAGTCAACAGTACGTGTTGGACATGTGCTATAATTGAGTAGTGACAGTCCAGTGTGAACACCATGGGCTAAAACATGCATTCAAGAATGCACATTTAGTACATTAAAAAACGCGGGTCACATGCCCGGTGTGAAGGTGGCACCAACTAAGACAAAGTGGCCTGATATAGAAAAAAAATATGTTGAGCTGTCACCACATTTATAGCCGAAGACATTTTAGACTGACTGTCTGCAGGTGTCTTGGCATTCAGTTATGGAGGATTTCCCATAGAGTCAATTATATTTAAAAATGCTTATTGATATTTTCTGACTAAAAAACAAAGAAATGAAATATTGTTAGCTAGACCACATAAAGTGCAGAACTTCTGGTAGGTACTGAGAATTCTTGGCTTTCCTTCTGTTCTTATAGGTTTTTCATTTGATAGTTTTACAATATTTAATGTTTTTAGATTTGTTAATCTACAAATAGCAAAACTAAAACAAAATTGTTTTGAAATTCTGCAGGAATGTCCTAAGTTTGGTTCATAACTTTTAAAGGACAGAGTTGGTTGTGGTACAATCGAATTTCACCTCTGCTTTTTTGTAATGACGCTGTTCTGCTGGATCTATCAAACCAAGAGCCTCTATATAAGGGGTCTCAAACTCAATTTACCTGGGGGCCACTTTAGGCAGGGTCTAGCTCAGGCGGGGCCACAACTTCAGCGCGCACACACACACACACAACTTGTGAGTGTCTGAGAGCTAGTAAATTTGTATGGAAAATATATCATACCATTAACTATACAGTATTATTAACTGTTTTCTGTACAAAATGTACTTATAAAACTGTCATTCAAATAAAATAAAATAGGTAAATAAAAAAATCAATAGGTAAATAAATCAGTAATACGTTTCCTTATCAATACAGTTCAGTTAAAACTGTTGAATTATAACGATAAAACACAAACGATGACTCCAATTCTACAGTTCTGTCTCTTCTCTTCTCTTGTCTAATCCTTACTGCTGGACCCTTAGCATCACTTCCTTCCAAACAGCTGAGACCCTCAGTCTGGCTTAAAGATGATTGTCAGGAAATCTGGACTGTACTTGGACTTATTGAAATTTAAGGTGAAGTCAGAGAGTGTGTGCTCCCAATTTGGAGTCTGTGTTGACTGTTTCTTTTTTAAAGTTTACTTTTTAAACAACAAATCAGTAAAGGAGAAATAAAATTCAGTAACCATTTTTGGATTTTCTTTCTTTTGACTTTTTGTACCTTTAAACGGGGTGGGGGGATTCCCAGAACTCCTTGGTGGTGGTGAGGTGCTCATCTGGGGCGGGTCCCAGCATTGGGCCCTCCCGGCGCGGCGGGGGGGCTACTCTCCTGGTTGGGCTGGGGCTGCACTCTCTGTCCCCCCATACCTCCCTGCTCTCTGGCTCTGAGGGCCCCTGTGGCAGTCCTGCTGGCCCTGGCCTGGGTGGTGGATGTGATCGCCCGGCGGGCGGTTGTTCTCTATCTGCTACTGTGCGGGTGTTGGGGGGTTCTGGCTGCTGCTGCTGCAGCGGGGGTCTTGGTGTGGGGATGACTGGGCTCTCTCCCTCGTTTTCATATTCCATCTTCCATTTTAGAAGAACATAAACACTCACCTGAGCACAGGTGTTAGCTCACCTAGTTTGCGTGATTAAATGAAATATTTCACACTAGTTGGTTTGAATGCATAAGTATACGTGTGTGAACATTATCTGTATGCGTGGACATGTTGACATATGAACATTCTTGGCACCAACAGGTATGTTTCTAACATTTGAGTGTGTGTGTGGACAGGCCCCGCCCTTAGACTTGTATTACACCTGAACCTCACTGTAATCAGTATAACCATCCAGCAACTTGTTGCTTTATGCTGCTTCATGCCCCCCCCCCCAATCCCTCTCTCTTCTTCCCTCTTTTCCTTTTCCATTCAGTCCAACACAAAATATTTTCAAATATGATTCAAATGAATAAAGTTTAGCCTCGATCCCAAAAGGGGTTTATTCAGACATTCCTCTGGTTTATCAGAAAATTCATAACCCCAGTGAAAAATAATAATAATAATAATAATACATAAAAAAGATAAACATCCTAACATTTTTTTTTTCCGGAGTGGGAAGACAATAAAAATCCTTTATGGTAATTATGAATAAAGAAAATATGCCACAGTTTAGTTTTTCCGTAACAGTTTTTTACCATTTAGTCACCATTCTCACTTGGGACAGCAGAAACTTTGTTTCCTGCTACACCACTTCTCATCTGCATTGGCCACATTTATAGCTAAGCTAACATGCAGCTAGCCAACAGGAAGCGATTTTTGATTTTTCCAAGTGTCCAACCAAGTAAGTTGTTATTGTGCGTCGAGATATCAAAACTGCGGGAGATATTTGACTATGAGATATAATTTGTAGATGGACATAGGAGCAACTTTGGATGGACGAATGGATGGATGGATGGATGGAGTTATAATTGTACATTTTGATTCCTTGCTACAATTTTTGGTTTTTATTCGGGAAAAGAACTTATTATTTTATTCAAGTAAATATTCTGATATGGCATAAAAATGTAGGACTTTATGCAGAATGGATTATTAGACCAAACTTGCATTTTTGATACTGACAGAGAAAGCCTATTTCCACTCACAAAACTGTCTCTTCTCTCTTCTCCTATTTTCCTCACTCTCTCCACTGTCATAACCTTAACATGTAATTGCAGCTGTTTTGTGGACAGCCCTCCCAACAAGGTACCCAAGGTATTTTTAGGTATTTTTTCTGGTGAATAAAAGCACTTTAAAACACGAGTAGACACGGACAGAGAGAAAAAGTGGAGGGCAGCAGATGGAAACTGAGCATCTAAAGGGTGCTCAACTTCTCTCAGAATGTCAAGTCGAATTTCTTGGTCCACAACGGGAAATGATAGCAATTACAGCTAACATCTTCATCAAAGAGGACCTACTGTACTTTGGCGGTACCTAAATATGGGACTTCTGAAGGCTGTCAGATCTACACAGGGAAATGTTTTCACATTTGACAGCATTGGGATCCCTGTCTCCTTGATTACTAAGATCAGAGTGAAGAGAAACAGAGCTTTACTGTTGCTTGCAACTGTGTGTGACAGACTTGTCACCACAATGCTCCAATGAATACGCAATAGCACATTATTGGTGACATGTCATTTTGTCTCCCTTTGGATTCCTGGTGAACAGCCAACAATGGGGTTTAGTCATGGCTGATTGTCACTCCAAGAAACAGTGCAACACAACTTGGAAGCTGTTTTGTGTCTCCGTTTGTTTTGACAAGTGAAACAAAACCGTTTTTAGATGAAAATGAGTCTTTAAATGTGAATTTCTTTTCATTGTGTATTCTTGCATTGTGTTCGTTTTTTTTAAATAAATCTGTTTATTATTCCTAAACATTGTTTATGTTTGGTGCAAAAGCCTAAACATTTGTGATTTAAAATGTAAAAAGGACTTTTCTTCCAGTGACTTATTTGTACAAAGTAGCTATTCTAAGTCACTTTTGTGTCCTTGTAGGCCCCAATTGGTGCTGTTGGTGACAACTTATTCCCACTTTCACAAACATCAAACCTTACTTTCTATATTTGTATCCCGAGTAAAGTGGAAAAAAATTTTCAAACACGTTCTCCTTCAAACCTTAGTCTGTACTGCTCTTATGGGTGGATACCGTCTGTCAGAATGCATAAGAAGGGCAAAAAAAATCAAGGTTGTAGACCGCTGACTGAGCCCGTAGTGTGAACATTTTCATGCACATTTTTTTTCAACTGGCATGCTGCAGGCAAGAGGTCATAGTGAACACTTACACAACATGTAAGGGAAATGTAGGTAAGCTGCAGGCCCATTGTATACATCTTTTTTAACCCCTGACAAATGTTACACACTTTGCAAGGAGTGCTGTTCTCCACAGCACAGGCGCACCGCACGGCCAAGTAGAGTGTGGCTTAAGGGCATTGTATGCAAGCATCACCTATACATCATAAGTGTGTGCACCTTATTTATCCATACAAATACTTCACAATACACTTAGCACATGCACAACAATGGCACGTTTCATTTTGATGACGTCCGTTAAGGTGACCGTACAAGCCTCAAGGGAACTGCGGGACACACCAGCGCTCCCCTAGTACTGGTGCATGTGACCAAGTCTTAAGCCTAAAACATGTTCAAAATCAAACAATACTTACTGGCACTGAGCTGAGCGTTCCCCTGTAATGACTGGATGGAAATCACCATAGTTAGCATTTGTGCTCTTGAATTATTCACCAAGAAAGCTCAGCCCGACCCAAATTCTTTTTTTTGTTTTGTTTGGAAGACAGGGGGATGATAGATCAAATCAATCCTCATAGCTGCTAAGAAGCCAAGAAAATCTGGCCTGCTGAGCGGCTGTCTGAACTCCTATAGCTGAACTCATCTTTTTTCAGCGTTTTAATTATGAATGGCATTTGCTGAGAGGTGGAGCTGCTCAATAACTGCCAAAAGAAGATGGAGCTTGTTCTCTGCAGGCGAAATCTATCAATTTTGCAAATCAATCAATCACCCATTATTCTATTTGGCTTTTTGCATCTAGTGAGAAACTTTACCCACTTTTGTTTTGATCTGCATACAAACATTAAGTAGAAGCTTTTCTGCGAATAAGAATAATGGTGACCTAATTTTAATATTGCATAAATGCAACAAAAAATTTTTTCTCATATGGAGACCTGTGCATAAAGCCATTTGGCTCATATGCATATATTTATAAGATATGGGCAAAGTCCATCTTATCAATATTGCATATAAAATTCATTAAGGCAAACAGCTCTTTCCCCTTCACCAAATTGTCACCGATGGCATCTCTATCGTATGACATTTGGTTCAGCAGGAGGAGATAAAGATTTATGTTTGAGTAATTGGATGCTGAGTCAAGCCCAGTTTTTGTGGAGCATTGGGTTTTCATCGATTTGACTACGCTACTGTACAACAATCGGCACAGCTAACATTACAATAGGAGCGTAAAAGTGAGAGGTTTGAAAGGTTATCTGAATGAGGCCGCGAAGGGAAGAAATACTAAACTTTTTAACTTTAAACTCAGCAACTTTTGACTTATTGATCGCATGAATAGGATTATAAATTGCAATGTAATCCCATCTGCAAATGAGATTAGTATTTTTACTTGCCTCTGACATCACACTCATTAGGCATTTAGGTTCATTAAAGAGAAGCCATGTTTTTTTTTGCTGGAGTTAATACCATCATCAAACACATTTGCATATTGTAATCCTGGTTTGGTTTTACCCTTTTAAGAGATGACCTGTGAGCATATATTGAATAATATGAGAATTTTAATATTTTACTGTGTTAGTTTCATTAATTATATGCTGTTGTTTTTTTTATAGAGCTATGGTATCAAAATCATAAGACCTTTGTGGGATCATTAGGAAGTTCTATTCTAGTCTAGTCTAGTCCAGTCTAGGCAAAGCTACTTTCTAGACAATAAAAATATTGAGGGGATAAATATTGAGATATTGTCTGCAGTGCTTAGTCAATTTTTTTGGAACATAAACATTCTGTACAGATCTAAATATAGGAATAATTTTGAGGGATGCCTATTTAACCTAGTTATCGTTTTTAAAAAATGGTGCATAAACAAGTCATATTCTACATTTATTTCACTAGTTTTCTTGTTTACATATGTACTAAAGATTATTAAAGGTTTTATACAGCTACAAACATGCCCAACATATACCTTTATAAATGTCCATTTACAGGAATAACTAGCCACACAGTTATTCTTAAAAATAAACAACAAACAAAGATTTTTAAAGGTTTACACTTTTTATTTTATCATGTTTTTTTTAAATCAAATTTTAATTAGCATGTTAGACTGTCATCTTTGCCGTGACATTGCAATATTCATTTCTCGTTTAGACACAAAAAACATTCCTTTTAGAACACAAAACAAAGATATACATCCAGTC
This sequence comes from Oryzias curvinotus, assembly GCA_023969325.1. Taxonomy (NCBI): domain Eukaryota; kingdom Metazoa; phylum Chordata; class Actinopteri; order Beloniformes; family Adrianichthyidae; genus Oryzias; species Oryzias curvinotus. The sequence continues at coordinate 8,054,998 of CM043707.1, read as the reverse complement.
TGATACAATTAAAAGTTTACAGAATGTTTCATTTTTAACCCTGTAACACCTTAATAACTCATACAGCTGTTAATGTGATCATCGTGAAGCAGCTGATTGGACGAGAAGGAAAGCGGCTTTTTACATTTGTTTTACACCAATATGCAGCGCATTAGTAACGTAGGGTGTTGCACAACGGTGCAAAGCTGCCATTCTCCTCATCAGAATCAGCTGATTCCTGTGGATAGCGTCAACACTTCACTACTTTACGCCATTACGGTGTAGAGTTACAGAAGTGGAACTAAAGGTTCAGTGTTGAAGGGGTTAAGCTAGTTTTCTGTCAGCTTTAGATATCTCTTTAGATTGTACTTTTCGAAGGTCACCATACCTATTATTTGCTAAACTTGTTTGTTTTTATTTTCTGACACTGAGCACTCTAAAGTTCACCCCACAGAAAAGCCCCACTTCACTTCGATGTTGCAGGACACGAGTTTATTGCTAAAAGATTGCAGCAGATCCCCCTGGGGGCCTAATTACAGCGATTAAGGTAAGACTAATGGATAAAGATATGCATGTAAGCATGCTTAAAGTGAGGACATATGTGAAGTGTGAAGGTAAGACGATCCTCCGCATGAACATTTCATGATTTCGTCAGCCACCGCTAACAATGCCTGACCCTGGGGCGTGCTAACAGGTAATGCTGTGAGGGTGCATGTCAAGCCATGCCATTTGTTTGGACTGCATGATTTACATTCATACACTCGCAGAGCACTACATCCCAGTCCAACCACCTGCAGCCGTCTCCACCCCACTGCATCTAGAGCAGGATAATTAGTAATCTGTGACTGTTATTTACAGTCTGGGTGGTTGTGCTTTGTAGAAGAAGCCAAGATTTAGGGGTGAGAAAGATGGGAGGGAAATTCAATTTGGAGGAGGGTGGGAAAGCGAAGTGAACATGAGTAAAAGGAAAAAAACAATTTTTTAGCCTAGCCTTCTAGCTGCTAGTCTGTGAGTGGATTACTCCTGCTCCGGTTTTGAACCACTGGTGTTGATGAGGCTCCTTGAAGGCATTTCTAGGTTAAAAATGACAAAGTGACAGGTGCAAGCACTGCACTGCATATTTGTAGATCAGAAAAAAATCAAGTAGTAAGGTGTGCCTGGTATGAAAGGAGACGGAAGGATAGCCACCAGATGGCACTGTTGTGTGGTAGATTCAATTCAACCATTTTCTATCCTCATTTTGACTCTCCTGCCTTTTTCTAGGTCTGTGTTTCTGCCTCACGTTGTCTCCAGCTCCCCAACCCTCCATTTCCCTCTATCCATCTTTTTTACACCCTCCCCTGCTCTCTGTTTCCCCCTCCCTCTCCACGTGTGCACAGCATGTATGATGGAGCTGGTTATACAGCTGGGAATTAAACACACAGAACTGTAGTGTTCCCTCAATTGAAGCTAGGTGCTTGAGAAAAACCAGAAAAGCTTATTCAAGGAGAGCTTTTGTTTGTTTAATTGACTGGCATGGACACAAACACACTCACACATTTCTACCAAACGCAACCAAAGACAGAGCTAGAGATGTCCCTGTTTTCTTTGCAAGAAAGGTGAAAACTAGAGGATTGCATAACTAACGCTAATCAGAGAAGTTCCATTTTGCACCAAATGGAGGTAGGAGCATGACTAAGCTGGCACTGTTTGGTAAAAGTCAAGCGTAGGTGAGTAATCAGCGCAGACGGTGCATGTGAATGAGGATGCTCGACACTTACTTGAGCTGTTGTGAGTGAACAGAGCTTCTTTACTTCACAGTAAAATAAAAAAAATAAAAAAGGCAGGTAATAACGGCGTTTAAACTGATCAGATCTCCACAATGGCTGGAGTTCTCACTTGACTATTCATGCGTGCTCATGTAATCATTTTATTCATGATTTGATAGATGGAGCTCAAATCAGACTCAAGGTTATCCCACTCAACATGAACCAGTTTCAAAGCTATTTACATTACAGCTGCTCTGTGACACCAAATGAAATGACATTTCCCTTCCTGGCAGGGCAATCTTATTTGCAGTTAGAACTTTCATTAGAAAATCACGGGGTCGATACCAAAATGTCTATGATATACTTTATATACACTCCAGGATGACTAAATTGAAAACACAGTATTCAACTATAAAAAGAAGAACCACTTTAGCATTAAAAACCTCTTCTTACCTGTTGGTTTTCTTATTTTTTTCTAATTTTTTTTGTATACCATATCTATTGACTGAAGCCACTACAATGTGGTTAATTAGAAGTTCTGTGGCATTATGTTTTAGAAAAAGTTAATGCAGGCTTAGTCATTGGCTAGAAACCTCATTATAAACACAGAAAAACTGACTAAAAAAGCCTCGGTTTCCAAATAATTAGAGGCACAAAATGAAGAGAAAAATCCAAATTGAAGATAATTGTCATTCAAAATCACACAAATGCTACATAAATTTCTGCCAGACAGCAAATGGGTTGCCAAAGAAAATGTGTTTGTTCCTTTTCAAACTCATCTTTTTCCTCTGCACCGTATATTTTTTTCCCTCATCATTCACCTTCGTTTAATGAGTGTGAAAGCTGATCGGGATTCCAAACAAGTGAACCCTGGTGTGGTTTATCTGTACTATGAGTGCAAACGGGCTAACCAGTTGACCAAAGAGCAGAAGTAATACAAAAAAAAGTCGGGTCACTTGTGAACAAGGAGTCTCCCGGACGATAAGCTTCAATTCTCTATTGGGTTTAGTTTTGCCAACACAAACTCACAGAAGCAAACTACAACTGAACCAAACCAATGACGCTGAAGAAAACAAGATCCCACTTTTAAAACAACAGCTCATTGAAAACAGCTCTGACCTGAACAACAAACAAAAAAAATAAAACACACTAGTACTAGTACTAGTCAAGCACTGTCCTCTTCCGACTACACACAACACATTTTCCAACAATTAGATTTAATTTTTAGGCTTTTAAGGCCAATTTTGGGTAAAAAATAACCAACCTAAAATAGGTATGTAAACAGAGTCAACAGATTTAAACCAACAAAGATTGTTTGAGATGACATACCTAATTCCTTATCTGTGGGTTTACTGTAGTTTGTTCACCCTTGAAGAGAATGCCAAATAACCATGGCTTTTATCATAAAAAAATAATAATTCTTGCTTTTTTATTGTGTACTTTAATAATCTTTTTAATCTAAGCAAAAAGAAATAAATAAAAATAATTCAAAAAATAATTATAATCATTTAGATTGCTAGATAATTCTGGCAATTTCTGACAATTACCTAGCAAACTAAATTTCTGCCTACATAGTTGACAGAATCACATAATTTTGAAAGTAAGCGGGGTAAATAATCATGCTTTCACAGCACCTTGGTACAAGGGTTAATTTTGGTCCCTTCAAAATAAAGTTTTATCCTCTATCGAGAAAAAAAAGTTATCTTATGATATATTATAATTATAATTGCACAATTAATCTCAAATGTATCGTTATCGCGATATCAAGCTATGCATATCGCAAAAGTCGGCAAAAACCGCGATAACTGGTTACCTTAAATGTGCTAAAACAATCTTATGGCAGCCTGAAGTATTTAACAAATCAAATAAATCCCTCTATGCATTTGACCAATCTTATAAACCACCTTTATGTTAGATGCCTCCTATGTAGAATAGGGTCATTTGGAGTATAATAAAAAAAAAAATTTTCACTCTTATTAAAATAAACTGTTGTAGTAAAATGGAAATGATGCCTGTAGTTGTTTTGCTATTTGTTCATGTATCGCAAGTTATATCGTCATCGCAATATTGATCACTAATTTCGCAAATCGCGGGTTTTCCTCATATTGTGCAGCTCTAATTATAATTATCGTTTTATCGCCCAGCCCTGTACTCACCACAACAAAGAATAATCTATACATGCCGACATGTTCCTTTTCTAGTGGGCAGTTCGACAAAATAAACAAAAGAGACACAATCAATACACAAACAAACTGATTAGCAGGGTCAACACTTTGACAGCAGATTCCATTTTAAGAAACCAACAGTTAGTGCATCATAAACAAAGCATTCACCATTAAACTGAACACAGTTCCAAACTAGAAAACTGCAAAATATATAGTTGCATTTCAATATGCATGTATCAACACTAGTTGATATCATTTTAAGCTTGATCTGTTCATGTGAGACATCAGTACATGATTCTGTGAATGTTGGCTCTTTTTTTTCTCCTAAGGTAACGGTTTGTGATCTTTGCTTTCCTGATTTATCTCTGCTCCTCTTGTTTTCATTTTTGTGGTAACAACACATCTTTTAGTATTATGCCACATTCTGACTACACCATAATGCTCAATAATGATCTTTTCCCCTTAGACAAACAAAAAGGCCAGTTTTACCAGCACAATACCATGAAACTCCTTTAGATATATACATCCAGATTTATTTCCTAGCCTTGGATATGTTTTTTCTAGAAGTCTATCACTTTGATAGAGGATAAGGGCTGTACTGATATTCCTCAACGACAAAGCAGAGGAGTCCTTTGGCAAAAAGTATGTCTAGACATCTAATTCAAAAATGACCGAGTGACTGATGGCTTTGCTGGAGGAGGAGATTGAATGTGTGGGAGATCTTTTTGAGTCTTTTTTTGTGAATTCCAGAATCCTACAATTAGGGGGACTACACGTCTTTCACCAAGATTAGAGTTTATATTTTAAATATTTATGCCTAATAGCATAATTTTATTTTTGTAATTATTATGTGCACCCTTCTTGATTTTTCTATATGCCAAGTTTATAATTATACAATTAAAAGTCTGTAACAGAAATGATTGTTTAAATACTGCTGTTAGAGAACAGATAAGGCAGTTCAAATGAAGCAGGAATATTTAAAAACCATCATCCCAAATTCTATTTCCCGTTTTTACAGATAAGAAAACAACTTTACTTCAAGTTGATCTAATCTCCTTTTGACTTAAGTGATTTATGCCCCGAGGGCAACATATTTACCAGCAACAGCTTCAATATAAAGGAGAGCTTTCTTTCAAGGTGCAAGGCGACAAAAAAGAGAAATCCACTGAACTGGCGGAATTTAATCCAATTTAAAAAGCATACAATTTGAGATGGTGGAACATACCTCAGTTTAAAGCCCAACACACCCAACTGTTTTTGTAATTAAGTGAACCAACAGATTAAATTGGGATGAACATCGGCCAACACAGAGGAGAGAACGGATTTCCCTTAGCTTGGACTAACCTCAAGGAGTAAGCATCTGCTTTATCTGGTTGAGGGGAGAGGACACCGACAGCCTGGACTGGGAATACCTGCCATGAAGAAGAAGGAAGAAAAATCCAAAGTTAATGACAGTAATACCCACATATACATCCACAGAGAGGCAAGAATGAGAAGGAATAGAGGCAGTTAGTACATAATGGGAGGTCCCCCTTCAGCATTGGCCTTTAGCAGCATAACTAAGCCAATTGCTCAGGGGCACCAAAGCGAGACTTGACCATAAAAATTTAACATAAAGAAAAGATTATGCCCAAACTTGGCAGTGGACAGGATGTGTGCCTTCTCCTAGGAGGCTTTTGTGGATCGTTGGAAGACTTTACATGTCTTTGGAATTGATCTGATGGCGTAATTACAGTGATTTGACATTTTATTTTGATACATTTTGGTGGTTTCCTGTTAAACAGGATGTTCCTCGTGTTGGCGAGATACATCATTTGTGTGAGCTAAACTGGGATTTCTTGAATTTGCGATTAGCCCATTGTTTTCTTACACTGGACAAGCAGCTAGGGGCTTCTCCGTTTTCTATTTTCACTGTTTAAAAGCTCACGTCTGTCGCCTACAGTTGGGAAAAGGCTTGGTGGGAAATGTGAAAGCAGTGCAAATGTAGCTAATCTTGCTCCAGGCTTTTTGTATGAAAGACTTTAAAGAATAGAATCCTGGTCGAGCACAAACTGCTATTATTATTTTCTCTTCCATGATCAATTTTTACATTTTTGGCACTTCTGTGAATGAAACGGGATGCTATCCATACGTCACCATCACATCTAAAAAAAAATAAACTTGTGTAGGTACGTGTGAATGCAAGAACATTGAACTCAAAAGTCCAAATCACACGTTTTTGCACCTTCACGTCTAATTTTAATTGGAAGTGGCAACTTGAACACCCATTGCAGAGAGCAGAGTGAACGTAACTTAAAATTAACGGAGTGTTCTTCATAGTAAAAATCTGTGCCAAAGACATGTCAACCAGAGTAATAAGACAGCATGACAGAAAAAAAATGTGAAAAAAAATACAGTTTTTGAAGCACAAAAATGTTTTCTATCTTCACTCCACATATTCCAGGAATTACTAGACAGTTAAGATGTCCACTTTACTGTACTTATATACACACCTCCAGTAAAAACTCTGAAATTGACTCATACATAATGAGTTATTTATTAGAAGAAACTCAATAGTTTGAAGTTTCATATTGAAAAGACAAGTCTTGAGGCAATAAAGAATTATCAAGGGCTGCATCTCAGAGATGTGACTGTTACCACCTTCATGAAAAAGCTTCACCATGTAATGAAATGTTTGCAGCAATTTCTCATTTCTTTGCCTAAGGGCCTTGTTTTTCTGTGTTTTCTGGTCCACTCACACCATACCATCTGTAGAGCACACTGATAAAGCACCTACCAGGGTTCACATTGCCTCTGATAAACAAGGATGTCATACTGCAAGGTGGTATGCACTATTCCTGTTGGTTTACCATGCACCAAATAATGGACAGAGGAAGAGTCTATTCATCTTGTCATTCATTCGTTCACTTTCTAATCCATTTAGTCCCTTTCAGGATCATGGGGCTGCCCGAGCCCATCCCGGGCAGCCACTTGCGGGCGAAGGCTGAAGACATCCTGGACAGGTCGCCACTCTGTCACAGGGCCACAATCACACATCCATGCACACTCACATTCACACCAATGGACAATTTACATCAGTGTTTTTCAACCAGTGTGCCATGGCTCACTAGTGTACCATGGGGGATGGTCAGGTGTGCCGTAAGGAATTTCCCATTAACTGATCTAGAAGCATTTCCCATCTCCAGAATATCAGCTCTTTGTTCATCCAAACAGGCCCTGATAAAACACTGAGTAGTTAGGAATATGAAAGATCATAAAAATATGCTTTTCTTTGTGTTTATTTGATTCTATTAAAGACACTTTGATAAGAATGACGGTACCGCGATTTAGCTGCAGCTTTAGCGCTGCTTTTCAGAAAAGTCCCGCCCCTTTAACTGCCTCCACCAATCATTCTTGAAGGCTTAATCACAGTCTGACCAATCAGAAGTGGTTAAAGTCTTCACTTCCTTGTTCCGATTCTGCTCATAAAGTCTCTCAGTTCCAACAAAAATACCAGCTAAAGCTCTTCTTCAGCGGTGTAGCTTTCCACAGAATCTGGTGTCAGACCGTGGAACAAGAGAACAAAACAATAAAGTTCAGAGAAGCAAGTCTGCCAGTTTGCACTACATCTCCCATGATGCATTGGGTTAAAGTGACAGCGTCTCAGCCTACAATGAGTGTTCCCTGTTAAACATCTTGAAACCACAACGAACACACATCAAACAGTTTGGAAATCTTCTTGATGAAATCAGAGGTCAACAGTTTAGTTCTCCTTCAAGGTTTGTGTTTATTAATAAACATCCCAGAGTTTGGTCCAAGTCATCTTTCTAACTGAAACACTTTTCTAATAACGTCTGGATTATTTTATATGATACATTTAAGAAGAAGGAATAACAACATTTAAGAAACAGGATTAAGGTGAAGTGGCCAACAGACACAATTAAACAAAATTGAAACAATTTAATAATCTAAAAAGAAATAAAACATTTTTTATAAAGTTTTCAAAGACTTCATCTTTGATAAAGACAAAAGAAAATCTAATAAAACTTCAACATGTTGACTTTTTGTGTAGCTATAGAAACATAAATATAATGTTAGTCTTTTTGTTTAAAATTTATGAAACATATTTTGATCATATTGTTAAAAAAATTACAGTTGCCTTTGCACCAACATTTAACAAATATATCATTATTCAGAAAGAATGTTTTTTTTTTAAGGTTACATACAATTATATGTTAATAAACTGAAGGGAAAAACAACTACCAGGGTAAAATTTCTAATAATTTTGTTGAAAATTAATACGGAAAACTGACTTAACTTTTATTACATCTTTTAGAAAAAACAGCTGCAACTTCCAGCTGGTTTTGCCACAATTTTTACAAAAACTCATGAGATTGCGCAGGGACTGTACATCACTACAGACTCTAGAGTTTCTCCTTTTTTTAATTTTTGGATGCTGGTGTGCCGCCGGATTTTTGTCAAAGATAAAGTGTGCCTTGGCTCAAAAAAGGTTGAAAAACACTGATTTAGAGTTACCAATTAACCTATGAAGGATGTTTTTGGATGGTGGGAGGAAGCCGGAGTCCCCGAAGAAAACCCAGGTATGCACTGGGAGATCATGCAAACTCCACACAGAAAGGTCCCCCATCGGTGTTCTGTTCAGGTCCCCCAGCCGGGACTTGAACCAGGGGCTTTCTTGCTCTGAGGCACCACCGTGCAGCCAGGGAGAGTTTATAGAAAACACAACATAGATGATACTAGACATTTAATGACATTAGACATTTGTTAGACATTTCTATAAACTAAGAGTTTATAGAACTTTAAATGTCTAATATCATCTATGTTGTGTCTTAACAGATTTTGAGGTTGCATGACCATGCACATGGTACAAGCTACCTGTTGACAGTGATTGAAGTTGCCCATTTTTATTGCACTTGAGCAATTTTTTTCTATACCAAAATTTATGCCCTTGGTTTGTTTGCTTTATTTCAGCAAGCATGAAAGCTCATCTGAACTCTACACCTGACTAAAAACAAAAGCCCTGGTATGAGTGAAAGTGACCCCTGGTGTGGTTCACTACAGTGAATACAGACAGACTTCTAGGAACCAAAGAAGGCAAGTAAAAAAAAAAAAAAAAAAGGCGAGCAAGCTATGCAAGCATCATAAAATGAAAGCAGATTCAAGAAGAGCAAAAGTCCTAAGAGGACTATGTTCCATGCTCTGATGCCAGTGGATATTTGTCAGCTGACTAACATCATCATTCTTCATTGCAGGGGACATTTTAAACAACATTCACCATGTGTGGAACTGCTCTTAACATGAAAGGTTTCACTTCAAGAGCATAGCGTGAAAGTGGACCTAAATAAAAGAAGGTGAGCCATTTATTTTGCCAAGGACAATAATCAGTCGCTATCATGCTGTAAACCTTGGTTTTTGTACTAAAAAATAGTCCAATCAAGAGTCAACGCGTTAGCAAAGAGACGCTTTTGTTGTGTTGAAGCTGGGATTGACGTAGATCCATGGCTGGTGTTGATATTTTTTAAAATAAGCCTGTTAAATGAAGTAAAGGAAGCTTCACTGAATCTTTTAGAAACACAGATGAACAATATTCTTATTGCTATTTGAGTGTTGAAAAATGTATTTCAATTTTTTTCCACCCTATATGGAGCTACAAGGCTTGCACCTTATAAGCCAAGGATAGCTCCATGTATTGTTATAAAACTACCTTGGACAATGTGAAGAGGTAAGTCATCCTGGAACTGACGCTGGTACATTTGTTTTTCCCATTTATTATTCTGTCTTGTTTAAAAAAAAAGAGTTCTTTCTAATGCCTTTGTATGGCTCTCCTCATCACTAAACCCCTACTCAACAGTCTTCACACTAGCACAGAGTTGTCAGCAGCATGCCTGATCGCAGAGACTCCGCCCGGTCTGTTGATTTAATCCTTGTCTGATGTTGTCTCAGTTCGTGGCCAGACTCAAATGACTGCAGCGTCAGCCAACTGGACATCTCCTTTCGGTTGTCTGATAACCCCCTCCCCCCCGTCCTCTCCCGTCACTTTGATTTGATCGGAAAGCTGATGAGAAGCAACCCCAGCAAGGTGCTGCTGTTTACCCAAGAACGTTTAATATCCAGCTCGGCGGAGAGAGGTGATCTGAAGGGGAGAAAGGTTCACTCAGAGTGGTGTAGCTGAATTGTTTAAGCAGTCTTTAATTTCTCTTATCAGGCTCTGGGAAATGTTGACAAAAAGTCTCCAGCACCCCAAAAAAACAAACTGATGGGTTTTTTTGGAGAATATTTTCTTTTATGTAAAGCCCCAGGCTCTTTTTGATCCGCTCTTTGTTTCAGCCTTAATCAAACTGAGTCTTGTTAATCAACCGCTAAAACAAACAGTGTACATACAATACCAAAGCTAAAGAAAACCCCTTCAAATGTGACTTCTGATTAATGGATCAAAAATTAAGATATCAGGCCATATATATGAGTAAACAAGCTTAGTCTTTCATGGCACCAACACTAACAAATAAATGATAAAAAAAAAAAAAATCTAGTGCATAGTGTCAGTTTAACCCTTTAACACCCGACCTTGAGCTTCAGTGTTGACATTCTTTTGACTACCAAAACTCTGGATTCTGAAGCAGAGATATGCAACGCAGTACTGTAGTGAGGTGTTTACGGAATCACCGTAAGCCAACTCATTCTGTCGTGGCGATAAGTGACTTCCCGTCATTATGCTAGAAATAATACATCAAAATGTGAGAAATGGCGCTTTTCTTTGTGTCAGAATCAGCTGATTCACATTGACTGCATGAATGGCTGAGGAAAAGCGCTTGTTCTTATAGGTGTTGCCAGTGACATCTATAGTGTTAAAGTGTTCATTTACAAATATACATCCCAACTTCATGTGTGTATTACAACAGTGCACTTATAGTTGTATGTGTTGTGGACTTAGGACTCAAACTCAAAAACTTCCACAGGTTTGGGACGTGTAAACAATGGTTATTTGTCATTTTTAGCTTCAGGACATCACTGTCAGGAATGAAAATAAAAAGCTCTTTAAATGGGGAATGCACAGAGGGGATTATAAGGTTGGTAGATATGTAAATATAATGATGTAGCAGATTCATCCATGTTTGTATCCTAGCAAACATTAATCTGGATTGTCAAAAACATCTATTTTTAGGTTTTTAACATTTCCCCTGAAAGTATCACTAGGGTTAGCTTTACAGTGATCCCTCGCTATAACGCGGTTTACTTTTCACGGTTTCGCTACTTCACGGATTTGCATTGTGTATTGTGTTCTGCATTCTGATTGGCTAAAAAAGTCACTCCGCTTCTTCTCTACCCGTGCGTCAAAAACGTTACAGTTTAATATGTACACGTACGTAAAACAGCTTGCCAAATTTACATTACGTACGTGCAAATTCTCTCGAGTTTCTCTTAAACCCATAGAAAAAAGAGCGACAACAACTGCCTATCACTGTGTTCTTCTTCCAAACAAACACAGCTGCGCCGCGGGCTTCAAAAGGAGAAAACACTGCAGAGGGGAGTCAGGAAGTGCAGCAGTGAAATACACCTGAGTCACTATTTGTCCCACTGTACTTTGTATCTTTTTCAGAATCATTTTAAATTTTCTCCCGTTAAATCTCGAGTCGCGGTGGGCGGGGCTAATCTTTGCGATTTGAAGCCTTCTGTTCACATTGATTATTAAAAATTATTACGTGACAATACAGTACATAAGTTATTTGTTTAAAAAAAAAATGTTTCTAAAGTACTTTTATTTGTGAAACAAATGCTTGAGCCTTTAAATGGTTTGTTCTTTCTTTTTAATGTATAATAGTGTATTTAGTTGTATAATAATTGTAAAGATAAATAAAGGTTTCTACTTCACGGATTTTGCCTATCACGGTTCTTTTTGGAACGTAACCCCCGCGAAAAACACGGGTTTACTGTATTTAGAATTCAAAAATCTACATGAATTTGCTCCTCCTCTTCTTTTAAGGACCAAAAATACATCAACACAATGACAACAAAACAGTTGCTTTTCTAAACTCACCATTTACCGTATCCACCTGATTTAACCGACTGAATCCTTACTGGATCCAGAGGGTCACAGGACTCCACACAGCACATCATTTTTTAACTTTGGTGCCAAGCCTTTATGAATAAAATTACAAATGAAAGATTTCGTTTTCTTCCTTTCCATTAAGAATTCCATCTATGTTTCACTAGCATACTTATTTTTTTTTGGCCAATAATTTGAAAAATGACATGTCATGGATCAAGCCACAGAAAAGCATTTCTACTGGTAAAAGTCTTTTTACCCCCACTGTGTACACTGATGGTAATTTGTTTTCAGGTTTATTAAATTTAATTATATACCAACATGTATGCACAGACATAGTGGACCATGAGCAGAAGAAGAATTTAAGGCCAAAACTAATATTTAGACAATCTATCACCCCGAATGTACATTCAAAGATCATTTTATGGACTTTTTCAGCACCAATTAATATTTCAACCTCCAATTTACATTCTAAAAAGTATATTTTATAACAAATCCTTTTTGTTATTTTGTAAACATAAGGAACATTTCAATAAATCTGTTTTTAAAAGTTATAGAACTATGTTTTTTTAAGTCATTGACATTGAAAAACATTCAGTAATCCAAAAGCTTTTAATAGTATTTTCTTATGTTGTGTTGATGTAAAATGTAATACCCATTTACTACACACACAAAAAGTAGTAAATATTCAAGTACATATAAGAGAAAAAAAAACCATTCTGTCTAAGATGAACATCTAATGTAAAATCTTTAAATATTATAAGCATTTTAAAACTATAAACATGGAGTCTGGATCTAAAACTGGTAAAAGGGGAGCAGTCAACTTGTTATAAAGGCCCACTCCAATAAAAATCCTCTTTTGGGTGTTTTAAACATGGACTTGTAGTAGTTTTCTCATGATGGAGTACATACATAAAATAATTTTAGATTAAAACTACATTTCTGAATATTTCTTTATTAAGTATGGATCAGAAGCAGAGAAATGCCGTGGTTGGAAAAAGTTCAGGTTTGTGACGTCCCTGCTCCAGTAGATCCATGATCATCTTCATTTCCCTCATCTGAGTTGGCATCTGGCTCAAAACTGTATGGTTGGATAGCTGCGACATTGGTCGCCGTTTTTTGCTATCCTACTCATAACTTGGGATTGCGATGAGTAGGGCTGCACGATACAACTTTAAATGTTATATGACATGAAATAGCAAAACAACCAGAAATATTATTTCCATTTTCACTTTCACATTTTCCAATTTTAAATAACAGTCATCATAATTTAAATTATACTCTAAATGACCCTAGTCTACATAGGAGGCGAACATCTGATTAGCCAACAACGTAAAGGGTCCATCTGGTTGGTCAAATGCATAAAGGGATTTATTTGATTCGTGAAATACTTCAAGCTGTCATAAGATTGTTTATCATATTTAAGGTAACCATTTATTGCAATTTTCACCGTCTTTGCTATATAAGGATTGCGCAGCTTGATATCGCGTTAATGATAATTTTGCAATTTATTGTGCAGGACAAGTGAGAAGCTATAGGCTATAAGGAAAGAGTGTAAACAAAAGCATGCTGGATATAAATTTAGGGTTACTTCAGCACCAACATCACCCACATGCAAATTTCTAATGAGCTCCTGCTCCGCTGCAGAAAATATATCTTAAAAAATGACATAGGCTTTTTCATTTTTTTCTAAATACTGCATAGTCATACTATAAGACCACTGGGAACCATTTTACAATAGACAAAAATGTAGTTGGAGTGTGATTTTAAATATTTTACTCATTTAGGGCCTATACTTGCAGCACACCAACTCTCTGTGATGCTGACAGTGCTACATGTTTGTGGATCCATTCTTGAACTCTTTTTACCATCAATTCTTGGGCATGGCTAAAACATATCGCACTAAAACAGTTGGTATGATGTGCATCCCTTCGATGAACCATGTGATCTGGCTCGCGCTCGCATCATCACTATCCCATTTTTGAGTCCAGGGACTGGTGCCGTGGTAACACCTTTGCAAGCCGGGCCAGAGGTCAGTACCCCGTGATACCACCAGAATGATCACAGTTACCAAAAGAGCCATACCTCGGTGCCAGATGGACTCTTTGGTAGCGTGGTGAGTAGATCTAAAGTCTTTAAAATACCTACTAGATTCTGTTCGGAGTTATGATAAAATCAACATAGACCCCTAGAGTTTTCTCGGTGGGTCATGTAGGGACACTTTGACGGTTGAGGGATGCCAAACAAAACTCAGTTTTGCATTTTTAACAAGGAAATACTTTAAGTTGTGTAATGCGCCATGCTTTTCCTCTCTTTCATGCAGATTTACCCACCCCCAAACCATTGAGTGATCACGGAAATGAAGTCCAAGCCCATTCATGTGCCAGCCAGCATCTATTGCTCAAGTTGACTGAACATTTGTTTTCCTGGTTGTCACCGTGTCTCCTGGGAGCCATGCGCCACCTGTTCTGTTTCTGGCAAAACATTATAGTGGAGAATTGAAAATGAAAATCCCCCAAACCCCCACTCCCAACCTACCCACCCAGAGTTGGAATTATAGTGAGTTTTGTGGCTGCAGCTCTCAGCTCTTAAAGTACCATCAAGAAACAAAAAAAGAACAAGAAGTTTTCAACTTTTAGGGTTTAAAAAAAATTCTAGGAAGAAACACTACAAACACTAACAAATTGGTTTTGTACGACTAGCCTGTGTAACATATTGCTCAAAGGGGAAATTTTATTGAAGATATCTCCAGTTTTTGTTGAACTGGTCAAAACTGTCAGTAAATAATAACCTTAAATGATCCAACGTCTAAAAAGAAAATCATTTCAAGTCCTTCCAAGTCTCAAATAGTCACAGAGAAGCTTTTGTGAAAAGAGAGAGACATCCCAATTATGCATTTTATGTAACCGAACAGAACAACGACCTTTTTCTGCAACACTTGCCGCATTGTTCAGAGTCATTTTGTTGTCGTCAAACTTGAGACAAAGTAATTTCAACTTCTGTAGAAGCATCAATGTTGGATTTCTGAGCTGTGCTGTTAAAACAGCTCAGACCTTATTTAGAGGGAATATGGCGTCATTTTTCTACCTTCCATTAGTTTTAAAGCTTATTGGAAAGGCCAAAAAAAGAAAAAGAAAAGACCATTTTTAATCACCTTTTGCATCTAGAATTCTAAAATAAATAAAAATTAAATCACTAAAAACTAGAACTGAACAAAAAATAAATAAACATACAAAATGAGTTAGATAAAAGCATCTAAAACATAAAAATAAAAAAATAACAAATGTCTTACTGAGTTAAATAACAAAAAAGTTTATAGATTTTGGGACAGCCCTTTACATTTTCAGCTGTAGGAGCTTTTTCGTGTTTGGGAGGATCTATGGTCCTTTAGTTTTAGGTCTCAAGTTGGAAACTAAAACTCTGAGCAAGAGTAGGGCCCTAGTAGTGCTGCAGAATTCTTTTTTTTTTTGTCTAAAAACTGCATAATCATAATTAAAAGACTATTGGGAACGCTTTTAAAGTAGATCAATAGATCCTCGGAGTGGGTCCTTAAAGACATCGCCTTAGAAGGAGCAAACTAAAAGGAAAAAAAAAACAGAAAGATGTCATGCCGGAAGGGGTAACTGAAAAATAAAAAAATAAGGAGGTAAAATAAAAAAAAAGTAAATGAAAAAAGCAACTCACGCATTTGCATGGAGGATGCAGTAAGGAAAAGCTGTGGTTGAGCTGGATGGTTTGATGTAGCTGATGGAATAATGGGAGCAACAGGTCCGTCTTGACCTTTTGCACTGCGAGGGCGCTCATAGAGCTATTCCACCTTCTCCTGATAATTTATGTGCAAACAATCCAGATACTGTTTGTTCAGCTCCCCTCTCATGTCCCTGCAACTTCAGCCAAAACAGGAAATAATGCTCACATGCCTTCAGAAAACTCTACAAAGGGAAGTTTTCTTCTTCTTCTTCTTTGCTCCCTTCTCTGTATCAAGTATGTTCCAAAAAAGATTTTTCACATTTCTACTTCTGGATGCTTCTGGTAAGGCCATGCTTGATTGCACAACTTATCTTTAAATGAGGCCGCTCGTTTTCCTGCAGATGTGTGAGACCAGATGAGGAACTTTTAAGCTACACCCACACAAGTTAAGAAAGATCAGAAAAAAAAGTCAAACTTTTGAGCCGACTCCGGTCTGAGGGGGCAGCTTCTTTCTCTTTTTTTATTTTTTTTTTGCAGCGTGAACCAGCACTGTGAACTAGGAGGCTATTCTGAGAGGGAGTCCTAACAAACGGGGACAGAGAACATAGAAACGGCAGGGAAAGGTGATGATGAAAACTGGAAATGACAGTGAAAGAGACGGTTGAGGAAAAAGAAGAGCAGAGCAGAGAAAAGAGCGTGGCCTTTGGTAATGAGCTCCGGCTAAGAAGTAACACTGCATCGTCTGGCTGGTAGGAGCTCTGCCACCGAATCTTTTTCCCTTTGAATCCCTGTTCTGTAATCATGTCTCCTTGTAAAACTTCTTAAAAAGAAAACATACAAACATAGAAGTATCTTCTGCCTTTTTTGGCTGCAGCTGTGGATTTTTTTTTTCTTCCAATTCCCAATGTTTTCCTGCTTGTTCAGTCTGTCTACAAGGCAGCATGTCCTGTAATGCCTTTGCATATCCCTATTGCAGATGTAAATAGGTTTAGTTTTCTCAAAGGATGCCAAGTAACCATCTTTGATGCCCCGATGTCTTTGGCATCAATAGAAATACAGACGCGCATTCCAACCCAGATGGGAGCTTGGATATTGTTTTCTTTAATGGAGTGCCTTGAGTCTGAGTAAGCTCATCTCAAATCCCTAAAAGAAGTTTTGACAGCCGGACTATTCCCCTCAAACGAAGATACTCCCTACAGACTTTGACAGAGTCGAAATATCACAGATTTCTTCTTTAGTTGCTGATGGGCAAGAAAGTCTAATTTCTGACTGTTGGTATAATTGACTGGATGACGGCAGATGTGTTAGAAGAACACGGGCATCAGCCTGACGAGAAGAAGCGCCGGCTAATTGGCATGTTTCAGAGATATCCTCTTTTCTTCAAAGATGTTCAACAAAAGAGCCACTGATACATAGTGAAAAAGTAAATTAAGAAAAATCAAACGTAAGAATATGCCTTAAGGCCACTGGAGTTGTGCAGTTTGAGAACAGCGTGTGCTGTATTTGTTAACAACAATACTTGCATGGTAAGTTTTGCTTCTTCATAGATAATTCCTCCAAAGTGTTACCAGACAGTTATGCTATAAGGGGTCATATTACTTCTAAAACCCCCTCCCCCAATGTTATTTTGATTCATGCATCTCTGCCTTTTATCACCAAGCTGTTTCTACTGACACAGACAAAACGGGTCTCCCCATGGACCAATTATTTTCTTGTTGGCAGCATGGCTCAACCATTATTGTTGGTTTATGGTTATATTGCTAAAGCACTACATGATGTCCTCTTTGTGTGGGTGTACGTACCTTCATTTGCGCGTCTATGCTCTAACGTACTGCGTTACGAGAGTTCTTAGGAGTCCCAACAATGAGATCCCATCTCAAGAGTCAGTCCAGCTCCAATTCAGACAACTACTGAATAAAAGTAATTAACTATATGCCTTTAAAATAAACTAGAGGACTTTATGTTGTAATGAAACTGCAAACACAAAGTTTGGTGTAAGGAATCAACTCTCTGGCATCTACGAGTCCCTGACTGTTCTAGGCAGTGTTTTGCTCCTACTGTCTAGATAGCGTCAAAGGGTATGAACAAGATTGTCTGGAGGGATCATGAGGGAGGCACAAGCTTTGTGGTGGAATACAATTAGCATATTTTTCGGAGTACATGTCATGAGTTGCAGGAGCAAAAAAATGTATAATGAAGAAGAAAAGAAAACACAAAGTCGCTCCGAAATGTATGTCGCAACACTTCTGAACAAATTTGTAACCCAGTATAATTTTGTGTTCACACCGAACGCGAGTCACACGTCAAATTCAGGTATGCCAACTCTTTTTCTGTAAATCAGATAATCCAGTCACGTATAGGAGGAGTTACCTTCAAGTTTTTAGTCTCGTTGCCACATGGAAGTATTGACTGTATGTATTCACAACACACAGAAGACATGGACACGTTTTTTTCTGCATTGCTGTCAGAATCCAATAATGATACCACAGTCTGCTTTAGTGGTTGTTAGCGGGAAACAACTGCTAAAAGGCAACTGGTTGTTAGTGGGAAAACAACAAAAAAAGTAGCCTATTAATCTAAAAAGATATGGGTTGCTTCTAAGTATAAGTTGCACACCTGGCCAACTATGAATTAACCATGACTTATACTACGAAAAATCTGGTAGGTCTTCTTGAGATATTCTTAAAAGGTAACATGTTTTAGCAGTGGAATCTAATTTAGGTTGAAAATCTTTCCGTCTTTAAGTTTTCCCCTCTTTTTAAATTCTTTGAAAAAAACAGCATCTAATATGTGATGTTTTACCAGATTTTATATTTTAAAAAGTCATAAATAACATTAGAGTGATCATTTCTGGGGTTCCGTACATGCATTACCAGCTAATGTATTATCTTCTTAGGACCTCTATATCTGTTTTGTGATATCAGATGCCAACATGCTGGCAGCACACCTTCTAATTCCTTGGGTCTCCTCTGGGATGACTTGTTTTTCCACTAAACCTCACAGAAATCGACCAGACTTCCATCTGGGTAGTTTGGAGGTTTAAGGTTGTTGGAGTGAGGAGCTCTTTGTTGCCTTCAACGAACCACTCCTGGACAGATATTCCAGGGGGTGGGGGTGTCCTGGCTGGTATATGACTGGTGGGAAAAAAGATAAACCTGCAAAAATGTGCCAAAACACTTCAAACATAGTCTTAATATGCTAAAGTAGTCCTAATGTACCTATGTAGCATGTGGGTAATGATCAAGGCATCATTTTTCCTTTGTGCAAATCCCTTAGTTGAATATGGACTTCACCTCGTAAGATTCAATCCCTTTCTTGCTTAAGTGAAATCTAAGTATAGTCCTAAAGCTGGCATTTATTAGCTGGGAGCCTGACAATTGCAAAACATAAATTTCACACCCGCTAACCTTCCAGTGGCACAGGGGTGAAGAGATCGCATTGACAGGACCCACGCTCAGGGACGCGAGCTCCTGATGTACAGCACAGTTCACCCCCAACAAGTAATAAAGCACTCAAGGGATGGCCTCTTGCTGCCATGGTAACAAATGTCCATATAGGTTACTCTCAGTGAGCAGTGGGAAGACTAAATGAGCTACCAGTGTAAGGCGAAAGTAAAATATGTAACCTTGGAGTACAGGTCAATTATGTTGGAAGTTATCCATGGCTTGGAAGGGGGGGGACATTGCTGCTGTCACACAAGATAATAGCCATTACTGACAAGTTGGTAAAAGTCATAGAGTACAGCACTGAGCTATAATTCTTGGAGGCTATATGCCAGCAGGGTCAGCTCACATTTATAAGGTATTTTCTTCAAAAAAGACCAGAAAAAAATGACGTTCTTATGGGTCAAAGACAACAGTTCTAGAGAAATTTTGATAAATAGAGTCTGGCAAGTCTTTTGTGCTGTCTTTTTCTTCCCCATTTGTTTATTCGCTCTGGGCTGTTGTGATGCATTACACATCTGTACCGTTTCTAATCCACTCTGCAGCACCGGCTTTGACAGCCTTTGTAAAGGCAGACAAAGCAGCCAGCTGAAAATACTCTGCTCTTATTTTGTTGTTGAACTTGTAAAGCAGCATGAGGGAGCCACATGTGCACATCTATGTGGTCGACGATAGAAAGTCTTATAAAATTCCTCGATTTAAAGTCTCAATACCGCTGGAAGACCATAAAAAGTCACGGCTACAGTCAATCATTGGAGCCGAGATGTGTCTTTAAAGACTAATCCAGAAACTATAAATAACTTTAATGCCAGACAGGAGCAGTCTGCCTCATATCTTCCCTTTTATCTCTTTAACTCTTCTGTTTCTCTGGGCTCCTCCGTCTACCTAAAGCTCCCTTCTTTTTCCCGTCTCTCCCAGGCAAAGCCTTTGTTTCAGTGTTGATTTCTTAAAAAGAAAATCTCTCCTTTGGAGTTTGTTCCGTCTCTCCCTCCCTCGGATTTGTTCCATTCTGTCTGTCTGTTCCCTGCCTCTGAAGATGGCCTTCACACAGAGCGAAAGGGAAAATGAGCTCGGTGAGAGGCCTGGGCTGACATGGTGCAGTCAGACAAAAGAAGCGAGCCACAGGAGGACAGTTCGGATGCACGTCCACGTCAGCCCTTGGCTGCCTTAATTCAGGGGAGCTTGGTAGGTGGCGCCGTCCGCTGTTTTGAATAGCTGAAGCCTCAGTAATGGCTGCTGCTGCTGGTAATTCTCTTGTCCAGCATCCATCAGAAGCATGAGTGTGATTAGACACATAAGGTAGGCCAAAGACTGGAGCTGGTATGACTGCAAAAAGAGCAATGAGCTGTCCTGATGTCTCAGTGGAGCTTAAGGCGCTAGTTTTATTGTAAAAAAACGAGCTCCAGTTTTCTTTGTGAATATGTTGCATTGAAAAAACTAAATATCAATACTTTTCTCAAATTGCTGAATTTTTAATATAAAACATAAAAAAAGATTTTTCTGTCCATTTCCCTCAACTACTGTCTACCAAACTGGGCAAATTTGAGGAATACATTAGGAATACAAAGGCAAGATGAAAAAATGTAGGAATGTTGTATGAAAGCAAAAATAATCAGAAAGTGGGGCTATATAAAAACAATCTGGCACTATTCTTAGTCTAGAGGGTGTTTTAGTCAAAATTTTCTACTCATTTAATAGCAGACACTCACATTCTGCTCTAGAATTAGAAGAAAACCAGTTGTTGCTAAATGCCACTCACCAAATGACCACTCAAGGCTGGTTTCAAATACAAGAAACGTCCAATTGACTGACATGTTTAAAAGTTCAGGTTTGGCCCATTTTATACAAGCATAAGGTTGTACAATATTAGGGACATGGTATTTAATAGTTTTGGTCAAGTACACCGCTGGGTCAGTGGAGCCAAGGGTATCCTTAATAAAACTCTACTATTACTTCATCCTTCTCAGTTGCCCATATTTGGAATGTTGAGTTGAGTTAGGCAGAGCCAACTGTGGTCAACATCCATGAGACAACAGTATGCACAGTATGCCACAGTATGATAGTCAAAGGGTGAAACTTGGTCTCAAAGAGTTTGGCTAAAGGAGGAGTCTGCAAATTTGAGGCTCTTGAACCACATATGACGCCACTTTTGTGGCTCTTTTATTAAGTATAATAACATATTTTTAATTTTGCAAAGTAACATAATTTTGGGACATTAAAGCGTATGAAGCAAAACAAAACAGTCACAAGCAGTTGAAGGACAGTACGGATCACTCCGCCAGGCCCCTGAATACGGTAGCTGTCATACTCTAACAATTCATCAAACTTTGAGTTTAACAAAATCGAACAGTTTGACAGATTTTTGAGCATCGTGTAGCAGAGAAAATCAATTGGAGACCACTAAACACAACCAGACTTAAGGCACATTGGATTATAAGACGGACTGTCTATATTATTGAACAAAACTCAACGATATTTGGTGTGCCATATGGTCGAAAAAATATGGTAAGCTTCACCTAATTAGCTCTGATTTCATTTAAGGCAACAATAGGAATTCTTCACCTACCCACATGCCTTCTTCCTACCCCTCCAGTTGTATTTGGAACTTTAGTGGTGTCCAAATGTCTTTTTTTGAGGTGAAGACCGTGGAGACTTAGGACTGAATATGGGATAAGGAATAGGGAAGAGAAACGCATTTCTTCAAGTGGGTGTGTTCTGAGGCACAGGAGATTATTTTAAATTTAAGTAATGACTTTTTGATTTGGAGGGACTTTTTAAAATTATAAAACTGATGTTGTTATGTATTTGCCGAAAGCTGGCAGCTAAATCTAGGGGTAGGGAGAAACTGGAGGGGTACGGGTAGAATTTGGATTTGGCCTAGGTTTTTAGATTTACAACATTTCTGGTTGAGATATCACAACAATGATAAATGAAACAGTGAAAAGTTGTTTTTTCATCACTGCTGACATAACACTACCTACTACTATATATTTGTTGCATGAAGATGATACTTTGTGGTGCAGGGTGTCTTATTTTAAAGTGAAGTCAATGTGTCAAAAGTTATACATATTTTCTATTTCAGACAAATTTCTCTTTATGAATGTTTTCTTTCTGGAAAAAAGTGGTTTATTTAGATTTTATCATAATAGTTACAGTAACAGAAATACAAACAAGTGTCTTAACTTTCTAAAGATTTTGTGGCTCCTATTTGAGTGAGTGTAAAAATCTTTAAATGTTGGAGGTGGCAGACCCTTTGGGGAGGTTCGGAGCAATGTTGTGAAATTGACCAGGTATGGTTTAAGTTTGTAGGACTCCTCAAAAGAGAGATTTATCATGTGAATGCCCTAAACTGCTATCCACATTGTACTCTGAAAAGCAGACCATCCATGCAAATGTAATACAGCATTAATGCAAAGGATGCATAGCAGACATTTTGGAGCACTAAGCCAATTTTTTTGGATGTATTATGGGAGTGTAAATTTGTGAAGGCAGCTATAGCAATAAGGTGTGTGCAGTTTTGGCTTACAAGCTCAGACTCAACCGCTAAAACAACACAAAAGAAAGGCTGGAAGAGATTTGAAAGGGTCAAGCAATTTGGATCTGGCGTAGTTCGAGGCAATGCTTTCACAAGTCAGTGCAAAGAATCCAAGCAGAGTATTAGCCATTTGCAAGTAATTTACATGGACATGTTGAGTTTTTATCACCTGTCAATGCAAATATGGCAAAGTGCTCCTTCAAAAAGCTTATGTCTCTGAACACTAGGCATTAAGGAACAACTATAAGTCAGTAGTAAACATTGTTTTATGCACTAAAATCTGTCAATGTTACTTTTTAATGCTACCAACAAAATCTTTAGTGGTTTTTTTTTTTACTATTCCAGATTTCACATGAGTCCATGCAGCTACAATTAAACAACAAAACAAGACTTAAACTCTACATTCCTGAAAGTTCTTTGATTCACTTTAATGTGAAATGGCTCAACTTACCCACAGAGATAAAAATAATAAAGGTTTGGTTTGAACAAAATGTGAATATTCTATAGATTTCATCTTCAATATATTAATTGGGGGTGCTTTTATAAACCTCCTTAAACCTTTTTTTACAGTGAAAATGGTACATTTTCAATGCAAAAAAGGACTAAGGAGGACATAAAATGTGTGCAAACAGGGTCTTGTCCCTTCAAATGACAGACAGCACTGACAATTTTTTCAAGTCTATTGGTAATCAATATGGTAAATGGCGCTTACTTATACAGCGCATGTTTACCTACAAGGCCTAAAGCGCTTTACAGTCACAGTCCCATTCACCCAGTCACACACACATTCACACACTGGTGACGGCTCCGCTGCCGAACACTGGCGCCAACCTTCCACCAGAGGCAAGGTGGGGTTCAGTGTCTTGCATAAGGACACATCGACTCATGGCCGTGCAGATCAAACCTGCAATGTTACGATCATGGGACGACCGGCCTACCGCTGCACCACGGCCGCCCAAACTTATATTATTGTGTCACAAATGTAAGGATAAAAACAAGCAAACTGTAAGGCCTTAATAAAAAAAAAAAAAAACTATAGTGAATCCTATATTCCTTATATATATATATATATATTAATTCAAGTTATTGATGTTAAAGCTTTGTCAAAATATTAGGTAGGGTGTTAAAGTGTAGCGGTGTTGAACTGTTTCTACATGGTTGGGAGTCAGCATACTGACAGTCATGTCACTTGTAGCAGTATCGGCCTGACTTGCAACAAAATTGGCCAACATGTTGGATGTTACAAACAATTTCTGCATACACATTTAATAAAATGTGACTGACGGACTTGCCTCTGACTCTTGATCTGGACTAATGTGTCTTATATATATATATCAGTGGTCCCCAACCAACGGCCCGCAGACCGGTACCGGTCCGTGGGTCATTTGGTACCGGGCCGCACAGTAAGAATAAATAACTTAGATTACTTCCGTTTTATTTATTTCGGAACCCAAAAAGATGTTTTACTTTGAAAAATTGCCTGAATCTCTGTTACATCCGTTAATGTCACTCTTGACACGGGCCAAGGCGATCTTCTCGGTCACGAGAAAATTCTGCACCACAATCAATTTACTATTATCTATTATTTCACAGAGTCTGTAACAGCCTGAAACCTGTGAACTGCCGTCCCTGCAGCTGCGCGCTCCCGTCTCTGAGAAAGAGTGATGTGTGATGAAGAAAGCAGAGGGTGGGGGTGGGGGGGTTGTGGGCACAGGCGGCAAGGTGAATCGTGCAGGGATTGTCAAAACTTAAAACCTGCTGCCTGTCACTCACTGCAGCGTGTGAGTGTGTGTTTGGCTCCACGTCTGCATGTGAGTCTTTGTCACATCTACAGAACATTCAGACCTACGATCACGTTTAACGGATGGAAGTCCATGTATCAACCAGACTAGACCATCAGCAAAACCAACATGCAGCACCAGAAGTCTTAATAATGCTAAGAAATACTCATCATTTATTAGCAACAGCATAACAATGTTATTAAAAAGAATCCATATTGTACTTTAAAAGTGTTGAAATTACATAAAATGCTCACATTCACTTGTATTTTTAGTTTTAAACATATTGTTGCAGACTGAGTTGGACTGGGCGGCGGTTGTTGGGTCGCGTTCTAAATTCTGGTGTTTATTGAACGCATCAAGCAGATATCTGATTGGCTCTCAGTTGTGTCACTCAGCCTGTTGTTAGGTAGTTTGGACAAATGGGGTTCAGCTATGGGCCGAATAAGGAAAATAGGAGGACTGTTGCGGTAGGGGGGAATAAGAAGTCGGGAGAAGCGCTCTCAGTGGGAAAGATTGAGTTGTTGCTGAATTAGTTGTACCGCATTGTGTGGGAAAGGGACGCAACACTATTGTATGGTTCTTTCGAAATTACATTTAAAAATATGTGGCGTTTATGGCTCTCTCTGCCAAAAAGGTTCCCGACCCCTGCCCTAGGAGCTAGCAAAATGAGTAAAAGACAAACGTCTTTTGGAGAGTTTCTTTGCCAAGGGGAAAATGCCCAGCCAGGACACAGAAGAGGAGCCTTTGATTCAAAAAAGAAAAATACATTTAATAGACAGTACTTCTTTTTTGCCCCATGAGTGTGGGAAGGGGAGAGGATGATGAGACCTGTGCAATGTACTAATTCATACAACCACTGTTATAAATGACATACGGTGCTCCTTATACATGACATACATGTGAAAATTGATCATTCAATAACGGTGCACATTATTATCAGGTTTGCCTTACAGTGTGGAAAATACAGAAATATGATTTATTTGACTAAAATTGCTTCTAAAAGGAAGTTGAGAGCCTTAAAACTCACAGACTCTCAATCTTAAGAAAGCTGAAAAGTAAAACCTTTGCTATTTATGGTCAGCCATAAAAAATACTTAGATTGTCTTCATATGGAGCATGCTGCACAGGAATAACAATGTACAACTAATAGATGTGAGGTTCATGCTGCCAACTGTCTCAGCCTTGTGGTCATGCTAATTACCTCAAGACAGAGTTAAACAGCTCCTCTAAAATGTTTAGTATAGATTAAATAAGAAGTATGCTGCCAAGCATAATAACATTGAAAACAACTTCAACTTTTTTTTTTGCCTAGTTCCATGTCACCCTGGCCTATCATTGTAAAATATGATATATTCTGTGTAATTAGGGGGATCCACTGAATGAGCTTCCTTTTAGCTATAAATAGGCATTTCATTTGTTAAAGGCCCCCCTGCTGACAGTAAATACACCAAGGCAAACAATGCAGTCTAACATGCAAGCCAAAAGGAAACTACCTTCCAATGCCAGTAGTACCCAGAAGACAGTGTTTGGTTTTATATTTTGTGTTTGAAAAGCAAAAGAAGACCAAAGCCAGCTACAAAAAACATTGTTTTATACAACAAAGATGTACCTTTATTTTACCCTACACTACTCAAAATGTCAGCATCATGGCAGACTAGTTTGAAGTTATTAAACGCAATTTATTGGTAAACAAGGAAGATCAGTTTTGAATCATTAACTTCACACATTTTCTTCACTCTTTGCAAATTCTGTTGATAGTCTTTGACGGATTAAACCAGTGATGAGGAACTTTTGAAGTCACATGTGCTCCAAAGTGAGAGAACTAGACCTCCAGAGTGTTAAAAGCTCTGTTTTTTACATTGGTTTCAAATTTCTGTATAGGTAAGGACACATGCGGGGACTAAAGAGAAGAACTAATATCCTGTTTCATACAGGTTTGATAACTTAAGAAAGAGCAAGCTTTGTTCACCACATAACCACCAATTGGCTTGTTCTACAAGTTAGAAACCCCGACTTTACATTAAAGTCCCACTCCAACTATATTTGAATCTATTGTAAAATGTTCCCAGTGGTCTTTTAATTATGATTATGTAGTTTTTAGCCAAAACCAGAAAGCCCGTGTCGCTTTTTAAGACATATTTTCTGCAGAGCGGCTGGAGCTCTTCAGAAATTCACCTCTGAGTTGTGAGTATGACTATTGTCTAAATCCCAGCATCATTTTGTTTACACTCTGTCCTGTTAGCTTACAGCTCCTCACAACCCCAAGCTAACATAAGTGCGGAGCAAAAAATCTCCAAGCAATGTCGAAGTTATCCAGCCGTACAGTTTTGAGCCAGATGGCAGCTCAAACGAGAAAGACGTTAACGGATCTATTTGTTTGCAAATGGATGCGTCAGAACTGGGGTGGAGACGGGAGACTTTGGCCCACCCATGGCAGTTGTTGCGTCGCAAACCCAAGCTTTTTCAAACCGCTGGTTCTCATTTGCTACTAATCCATACGATTGGAACAACAACATACTCTGAAACGCTGTTTTACAATCTTTAGGTATTTTATATGTGTCCTCGATGGCAAAAATACTATACGAACATGTTAGAAACACAATTTTCATTCAAGTGGGTCTTTAAAAGCACTTTGGTATGTTAGTTTGGGATTGGATTACATATTTCAGGTCATTTTTTTAGTAAGTTGATATTAGTAAAGCATTTTGTTTTTGGCCAGAAATAACTGGGTGGTGTTATTACATGCTTTGCTCATCAACATGAAGTCCTCTGTAGACAAATATGCAGTTATTGGTGGTCTGCCAAGGTAAAACAGACCCAGTTTGGCTGGAGCAGAGCTAAAGACGACTAACCCTTAGACACAAGTTTGATCTTAATTTCTTTTTCATTGGCTTTTTAAATAAAAAAAAGACTTCTTTTTTTTATAAGGACTTGTAGTGACAAATATTTAATGTAACATTTGTCAATTTTAAAAAATACAGTGAAGAGGCTTGCTTTATTTGCACAATCCTCCCCCTAGTGTTTGCTTGTTAAAGTAAACCTGGCTCACTGAATTTCTTCAAACAGGAAGTCATGGGGTTTTTCCACGTTTAATCATCCTTGACACAAACATTTCACGAGTTATTTGAAGAAGAAAGTTTCTAAATGTAGGATATATGCTATGTCTCCTGACCAAGAGTCTTCAATTTACGTTAGTCGAGAAAAAAAAAATAAAAACACTCTAAATTCAATATGCTTGTAAGCAAATCCAAACTTTAGCCAGATGTGGTCTTGACAGAAATGAAACAATCCCTCCGTTTTGTTGTTTACACTATTGCTTGATTGTCTCAGATTCAACTGGCTGAGAAAATCATACATATCGCCTGCATTCTGATGAGTTGTTATCGGCCAATTATTTTCCTCTAGCTGTCAACAGAAATGAAGCTGTATTTCTGCAAGCGTGCCTAACAACCCACTGGGAGGCCTGTCTGTCATGCTGGCATGCAGCAGTAGTGAAAAGGAGGGGTTGTGCTGTAGAAGCCAAACAAATAGACTTCTAACTCACATTCCAATACTTGTTTCTTGCCTTCTTTAGTCTCTAAGCCTCTTGGTTGTACTTCTGGACTCTGCACGCCACTTTTTAGGTTATCCTACATCAGAGGTTTGCCACACGCCAGTTGCCGGTATCATGTCGTGACCCACATGCACATAGAGGGATTGCATCAGCACGGGTTTGCATTGTACGAACAGAGACGGGAGGGGGGTAAAATGGAGCCGGGAACTGACACGGTCGCATGAGAGCGGAAGCATAACAGGCCAAAAACCAATTAAGAACAGATAGAAGACAGGCCTGCAAGTGAAGGGACATTTACATTATTGAGAAGGGTTCTGAGAAAACCACACACACACACACACACACAAGGGCTGCCGGCTTCGCTGATGGACAAGCCAAATAATGATTTCTCCTCTGTATCCTTCCCTCTTTGTCCCACAGGTCTTCTGTTTTCTTCTCTATTCTCCATCATGTCTGGATCCCTTCCCTTCCTCTCTGTGTATGTCCTCCACTGTCATCCAGATCCCTATCTAACCATTACAAATCATATACCTCATGAGCTGGGTGATGCGTCAACCTCCAACTATTGGAGAAGTAGGCCGTTTTTGCCTGACATCCTCCTCTCTCCGTCATTCCATCTTGTTAAATGTCAGAGTGTTTGTGTTCACGCGCATGACTGTGCGTTACTGATCTCTCGCGGACATGAGTGTGTGAATTTTTTTCTGTAGTGCTTTCTGGGCCTTTAAGAGTCATCATTTTAGCAGCGTTAACACAAAACTCAAAACACTGAACATGGTGGTTTGCAATCATCTGCTAAAAATGTTTCTCAGCATAAAAGCTACTCGTGTTTTTAGGGACAAAATGCTGGTAAATCAGCAAGGACAATATGGACAAAGCCTATGATCATGTACTGGGTTGATTTAGAGGCAGTTTTACAAATGGGTAACATTGGGGTACAAATACAACTCTCAGTTGTTGGAACACAAAAAAACAGATTTTAAACAGCCAATGGTCCCACCCGCTTTCAGAGCCATTTTACTGTTCAATGTAAATTCATGAAGCTTGATTCCACGTACCGCAAAGGCAGCCATCTTGATAATCAAAATTACTCACAGAAAGGATTGTCCACCATGATATCACAACGTCTTTGAGGGTCCAAATCCACGGTTGGGTCAGACCAAAATCTGAAAAAAAAATTGAAAAAAAGACAAACTCACTATCATGGATTGGGTAAAGCACACAATGGTTTCTGAGGGTGACTGTGACTAGCTCATCTCAACCACACAGCAAGGTTCAAACATGGAGAACAGGTTCCACATGTTCAGGTGACATCTAACAAGACTTAAGCTTTAACTCTTTAATACTGGAGCTGTTGCAGACAACAGGAAATAACACACACTCTTTGAACTACCGTAAATCTTTGAATCGGCTTCAGTGTCAAAATTCGTTGGAATTACATTAATTGCGTAAAAGGAGGATGAGTTACAGTAATTCAAAAAGCGTCAACACCCAAGCAAAAGCTCTACTGTTGAAGGGGTAAAGCGTTACCGCTTAGTTAGGACCAAGGGATAAACTTTCAGTCTAAGGCCATCTTCAAAACAAAAGTAAAATGAAAAAAAGCCAGATACAATTCCATAAATAACCACTTTCTGACATGTTCTAGCCTCAAATAAGACCTCATCCCCTCCAATGTAAAACAGCCCAAATCTAGCCATGTAAAACATTGAATTAACATAATTAAGTTGGAGCATTGTCTTTTGACTGATAATGGTTGGCGAGCAGTTTTCTACAGACTCCTTGTAGGAATGTTGCCGAGTCAAATCCCGTGGCCAGCCAGAATAAATTTAGATGACTCTACTGTGGAGACCTTAATCCAAACTGCCGTGGTGGAGCTGCTTGGAGGCCACAAGGAGATCAGTAGTAGTGCTGATGAGCCAACAGATATGAATAAAAAGTGTGTGATTGTGAAATGTGCAGCTTACCTGTAAAAATGAAAGATTAAACAAAAGATAAATATCAATTTAGCAGTTTTAGGAGGATTTACTGGCCATTGTTTTGTGGAATGGGAAAGAGTCAACAGCTAAAAGGAAAACCTTCCTTGAAAAGTTATTTTAGCAGAAGCGGACAAGATTATATTACATGGTCATGTGATCTTCAAAATCGTGCATGTTGAGTATTTTTGGTACTGTTACCTTTCAAACAAAAGGCAAGTTTCAAAAGTATGGAAGCAAAAAGGTTGGAAACTAGTTTTTTTAAACAGACCCATTTTCCTTCAGGGGTCATTAAAGTTTTACATCACCTCGTATTATCTAATTTCTAAAAGACCCAAAGTTTTGCATTATTTAAAGTTCACAACATTAAAGTACATTTCATATAAATAAAGGAAAAGGTCTGATTCATTTATTTCTTACTTTGACTTAAAAGTAATGTTGAACGGAATAAGCTGTCTACCGATGATCCAATTCTAGATCATTTTACCTAGGGCTCTTCTACTTCTTGGAATTCGTTATGGACTTGAATACTTTCACTCGCATACAAAACGAGTTGTGACTCAACAATCCACACAAAAGTGGCAATGTCCTCCAACCGAGTCCCACAGAGGCAGTTCTGATCATGTTTAAAAGGATATAGGGTTTTTTTTTTTTCTCAATTTCAGCTCCTCTTTTTTCTTTTAGAGTCAATTCCAGATTAACTTTAAAACCCTTTTGGTTCATGTTGAGCTTAGTGATCAAGATTGATCAAATCCTAAGGACTGTGTAGGTTTGTGTCATGGCCTCTTGTGTTTTAGGCCAAACCTGGATCATCTGTTCCTGCCTCTGCTCGGCTTAATGCAAGCAAATCTCATGTGAATCACTTGGGCTGTCATGCATTTAAACCTTACTCTCACTCTGACACTCTGTCCCATTTCCCCCCTTTTTAAAAGGAAAAAGATCCTTACTGAGTCAAAACATCCTGTTCAAACTATCCGGCGTTTGAATTTATCCCATTTTCAGTTCAAGTCAAGAAGCAGGAAAGCACACCAGTCAACTTATCAATTACTTCAATTTTCTAAATGTATTTATATATCTTGTATTTCAATAAGGTTAACAGCTTACAATCCCTCACAACCCTAACCTAACAATGGTGAGACAAAAATGGCTAATAATATTGGAGCTATCCAACTGTACAGTTTGGGGCCAGAATCCAGCTCGGATGTGGAAAACAGATCTAGTCGTGGATCTAGTCGTCTAGAAGTGGATGCATCAGAGAGGAGCAGAGAGCTTGCAGCTTGCCATACTAGCTTCTACGTCACCACTACAAGCTTTGTCCAACTGCATTTTAGTGCAATGATTGGAATACTATTTTTTCATTTCATTTGTTTTATTTCAATTTCATTGTTCAAGTGGACAGTGACAATAAAGGCATATCTTATCTTCTCTAAAGAAATACTCAAAAATGTAAATTAATGCGTAATTCTATCATATGCCCTCCATCATGAGAAAAATGCTACAAGAACAAGTTAAAAACACAACATTTTTAGTGCAGTGGGTTTTACATACTTGGGTTTGTTTGTTTTTTAAAGGGAAACATTCAGACGAATGACCTACTGGGAAACATGTGGGAATACACCATATTTGTTTACCACAGCTATCTTTTCCTCCAGTGTGGTTTTAAATTCTTCAGTTGTACTTTTACAAAACGGCCTTATCTCAAGGTGTACTTCATATTCCACTTCAGCTGTTTGGTTCAACAGCTGGAAACCTGACCTTGAAGTAAATATTTATTAGCTAAATCGTCATTGCTTGAATTTCACGGGTCAGACTCTCAAACTTTGAAGTGATCCTCTGAAATATTTAGATCTCCATCAACCTGGATAATGGAAAATGCTCTGTTGCAGCCTGCTCGTAACTCGCTCCGGGTCCACTCCAGCACAGAGCTAAGGAATTATAAAAGTTGCCTTCATAATAAACAACCCTAGTGCGATGCCAAGGAGAGTCCTGTAGTAAATGTACGTTTTTTTGTTTTGTTTTACAGCAGCCACTTAGCACTTACAGTGGCTCTAACTGCTTGTGTTCAGATATGTAGATAAATCAAGCCTTGTGTATTTTGCTTTGCTGTCTGCAGGTTTTGTTTGAACCGTGTCACCTCACCCTGGTTGCAAAAAAAAAAAATCTCCCCACAGTTTCTTTCAGCCCTTTCAAGCATACTAGGCAACAAAACTCTACATTCAGACTCCATTGTTGAACATAGATGCGGCTTTTCATCATCGATTGAGTTTATTTTCTGTTTAAATTGATTTTTTTTTTTTTTTTAAAGGATGGCAAAAGCAAACAATCCCTGCCTTGCTTTCAGGCGAGGTGGGGGTCCAGGTTGTGTGTACATGATCACACACAGACACTCGCCCCTGGCTGTTTCCTGGGAGTGGTTTGCTGAAATATCCCCCCCCCCAGAGTCTTGCCATTTCCTAACCTAATTTATTCTATTACAGTCAGGGTCTGCTATGAGTTGGGGGCAGCAAACTGTTAGGAAGGGGGTAGTAAAATCTGAATGCACACATTCAGTCTCAAGAGGAGGCTGGAGAGCAAACATGGAAGAGAGAAAAGGAGATTAATAGATTGAGGAGGGCCTAAGTATCTGTTTGGATGTGGGTGGCGCCGGTACCTGAAGGGCTTGTGTGTCTGAGATTGGTCGGAGGCTGACACCAGCAGCACACACAGATGTAAATGGCATTGAGGATGCTGTGCCCTCACCTCAAGTCCCTCATCCCTTACTTTATCTAACACTCCCTTTTTTTTTTTCTTTTGTTCACTCGTCCATTGCTGCTCTCATCCTCCCCCATTTTTCCCCACGTCATCTCCATAAACATGCCAGAGACAGCGCCTCCTTTCTTTCCTCCTTCCAAATTGCCTCCCTTAGTCCAAAACGGCAGTAATGATCACGTTCACCATTGTGAAACAAGGAAGGGGGAAATAAAAAAAATTAAAAAAAGGAGTTAAAGAAGAGCGCCTCACAGCCATGCTGCCCTTTTGTTAGAAGAACTGATCTGTTTGTCAAGGAAGGGACTTTCCACCTTGGAGATACAATGGAGTTGTTTTGACAGTGAGGCAGCGGAGTGTTTGCATTCCTCACAATGCTGCACAGTCATTATGATGCACTGACTCATTGCTCGGTGTAGCACGACACAAAAACGCGAGGAAATTATAGCTTTGTGCTGGAAATCAAATTGCATACCCAAACAGAAGGAAACTGAGTGGATGTTAATGATATGACAGTCAAATGTGTTTTCAAATGCTGTCTGGCAAATACCTATTAAAGGGCAAAATGGAGCAACAATATGGAGAGCTTTTCTTGTAAAAAATGACAACCTATTTTGCACTGACATGTATATTCTTTGATTGCTACAATAAGAAATTGTGTGTTTATTCCGGCTCTGTTTTGGAGGAGACTGTTAATTGTGCTTTAAGGTCGCCCCATCTGGGCCGCGCTGCTGGAATTGCTAAAATCCTTCTAAAATACGATGATTCTAACGCACGCCTGCCTTTGAGAAATGGACCAATCAACAATTTTCTTTTTACACAATAAATACATGCATACAATTGCCTCCAATAGAAGAAGATCCAATATAGCTGCACATTAGAAAAGATGTTTTTTCAAATCAAATCAACCTTTATTTATATAGCACTTTTTCAACAACATATGTCACTCGAAGTGCTGTGCATAAAATACAATAAAATTTAAAAACAAGATGACAAAACAAAAACAAACAGTGTGACAACCCCCCCCCCCCCCCGGCAAAAACACACACACACACACACACACATACGCACACCACGATAAAAAATAAATAAATAAATAAATAAATGATAAAATGATTGAATGTAGAGACCTGGCTTTGTCCTGAAGTGTGGAAACGATATTTTGGGGACATGTCCACATCAGCGACTCCCCCAACCCAATTTCACGGAGAACACTATCACAGAACCCCCCAGATCCGATCAAAATAGTCGGACCCGGGAGTTCCCATTGCAGCAACCCCGCTCACTGAGAAGAGTCAGTCACTGATGAGGA
Source organism: Oryzias curvinotus (assembly GCA_023969325.1). Lineage (NCBI taxonomy): Eukaryota > Metazoa > Chordata > Actinopteri > Beloniformes > Adrianichthyidae > Oryzias > Oryzias curvinotus. The sequence continues at coordinate 8,021,033 of CM043707.1, read as the reverse complement.
GGATCCCTCAGAGGAAAACACTGGAGTTACAAATAAAATGTAAAAGGAATAAAATTACAATTAAAATATATTTAAAACATGAACAAGAGACAAATAATTACATAAACCTTAATAGACATATAAAATGGTAAGAGTGACTTAAAAATAAATAAATAAATAAATATATTTACATACACTTATAAAACTAGTAAAAAGAAAAAAATAAATACTTAAAATATCAAATAAATTCCTAAAATTCAACTAAAAGCTAAATTAAATTATCAAGTATGTCAAAAGGATCAAACAAAGTCCCAATATATCTTATCCTTGTCCTGACAATGGAGACACACAGCAACACAAAAAAACCTCCCTTAAAATAAATGAGGTTTTTATACCACAACACTACAGTTAACTCCTACAAGTACTGTCCAAAATCTGACATTTTGATCTGGAAATGATAGAACCCTGAACTACAAGTTCAAATCTCAAGTGGTAAATCTAACCCCATGATTTAACGATTATGTTTTACAAATGCAAAAAGAAAAAAGAAAAAAATCAAGCCTAGTTCCAGGTTTAAGGCTTGTTATCTCCCACTCCACTATGCTTCTATCTGTCCTCTAAATATTGCAGTTATGACATTAACAGGTGTCTAAAAAACAGTGAGTTTGGTGTTTGCTGAACCTTCTGCCTTGATTTGTCCTATAGAGTGTATTCTTAGTGCAGACCCGTAGATCTATTGCGTCACCTTTTGGAATGCACACGGCAAAAAGGAAGCCTGACGTGACGGAACTTTACTCCACACAACCAAGTGAAGTGGGTTTTTCTCTGGTCCGTCCATCACAAATACCTCCAATTATACAATAGCATTGCATTCAATAGAAAATTGCTCCCTTCAGAAATCAGCATCCAGCTCTGGATTTAAACTTGGAATGAAGTGTGAAAATCTTATTTTGGACATTACTATTGCTGTCTCATAAAAACAAGGTATAGTCATTCTAATATGACAAGTATTGGGAACATTACAAAAAAAAACCTGCAGTTACTGCTTAACCTCAAAACTTAACCGAGTTAGTAGCTGTATTAATTTTTAATAAAAGTTACTAATTACCAAGAAAAGTAACAATTTCTGTAAAACGTAAAGCTACTCTGGCAAATTAAAATTTTCTGATTAGGTTATTTAGTAAAATAAAAATAATGATAATACATTTTATTTATAAGGCGCCTTTCTGGGCACTCAAGGTTGCCGCACAGCATGTATACAGTATAAAAAATACAATAAACAGTTAAAACAACAACAACAATTTAAATACATACACAATTAAATACAATGTTTATAAAAACATGAAACATGTTTATTTATTTCTGCACCATGAGTTAGAGTTTGGTAGAGGATGATCACAAACCCCCTTGTGCGGTAAAATCCCAAAATCTAAAGACAGAGTTTGCGACATGTGAGCTCCTGCCTTGTAATGCGAGACATTGCTGGGTCTTTCATGTCTTTGATGTGAAAATTGACAGGCCCAGTGATGGAAACTTTAGAATAATGTATCAATTTAAATTTTATAAACAAACTTGAAAAAGATTTTTCTTTAAGTTAGATCAACATATCAAATCAAGTTGGATAGCCATAAAAACCTAAGTTGAAAAAACTTAATTCAATTAGGTGTTACCAATTGAAGCAATTCAATCAAGTTGGATCAACATATCACATTGAGTTGGATAGACATAAAAATTTAAGTTGAATAAACTTAATGCAATTAGGTGTTACCAATTGAAGTGATTCAATTAGGTTGGATCAACTTTTTTCTTTTTAGAGTGAGGGGGGAGTGAGTTCCAAAGCCGGGAAGAAGAGCAACTGAATGCCCGGTTCCCCATGGTGACAAAACGGGCGGAAGGGACCGAAAACTGGATAGAGGAAGAGGGAGTGAGCAGGTATGGCGATATGAAGGAGGTCAGAGAGATATGGAGGTGCAAGGTTGCGAAAGGCTGAAAATGACCATGTACTTGAATATTACCCTCAATAATGACTACATCTCAACAAACAGTTAAAAGGTTTATTTCGTACTAAACATATTATATTTGGAACAAAGGTATTCAGTTAAATAAGGTATAATTAACTCTGTAATCTAAAAAAATGGTTAGTAATTTGTACAGTTTTGAGCCAGAATCCAGCTCAGACAACGAAAACAGAGACACATGGATCTAGTCGTCTAAAAGTTGATGTATCAGAGAGAAGCAGAGCAGAGAGCTTGTGGCTTGCCGTCCTAGCTTCTGCGTCACAACTACAAGCTATGTCCAACTGCATTTTTGCGTCTGCTACTGATTCACAACAATTCGAATAAAGCAATACTCAAAATTGTGATTTTAAACGCAATTCTCTTATATGCCCTCCATCATGAGAAAAAGGCTACAAGAACAAGTTAAAAACACACAAAACACAACATTTTTAGGACAATTTGAATCACAATCTTAGACAGTTGATCTCGTGAATATACAGTACAGACCGAAAGTTTGGACACACCTTATTCAAAGAGTTTTCTTTATTTTCATGACTATGAAAATTGTAGAGTCCCACTGAAGGCATCAAAACTATGAATTAACACATGTGGAATTATGTACATAGTAAAAAAGTGTGAAACAACTAAAAATATGTCATATTCTAGGTTCTTCAAAGTAGCCACCTTTTGCTTTGATTATTGCCTTAGAAATGGCAGGTTAACAGCAGCTCAGACTAGAGAGCAGGTCAATGGCTCATAGAGTTCTAGCAGCAGAAACATCTCTACAACAACTGTTCAAAGGAGACTGTGTGAATCAGGCCTTCATGCTAGAATATCTGCTAGGAAACCACTGCTAAAGAAAGGCAACAAGCAGAAGAGACTTGTTTGGGCTAAAGAACACAAGGAACGGATATTAGACCAGTGGAAATCTGGGCTTTGGTCTGATGAGTCCAAATTGGAGATTTTTGGTTCCAACCACCGTGTCTTTGTGCGACGCAGAAAAAGTGAACGAATGGACTCTACATGCCTGGTTCCCACCGTGAAGCATGGAGGAGGAGGTGTGATGGTGTAGGGGTGCTTTGCTGGTGACACTGTTGGGGATTTATTCCAAATTGAAGGCATACTGAACCAGCATGGCTACCATAGCATCTTGCAGCGATTTGCGTTTAGTTGGACCATTATTTATTTTTCAACAGGACAATGACACCAAACACATCTCCAGTCTGTGTAAGGGCTATTTGAGCATAAGGAGAGTGATGGGGTGCTGCAACAGATGAGCTGGCCTCCACAGTCACCGGACCTGAACCCAACAGAGATGGTTTGGGGTGAGCTGGACCGCAGAGTGAAGGCAAAAGGGCCAACAAGTGCTAAGCATGTCTGGGAACTCATTCAAAAGTTTGGACACACCTTCCCATTCAATGGGAAGGTGTGTCCAAACTTTGTCCAAGCTCTTTGTAATTTATTCACCAAGCTCTTTACACATGGTAGCACCTACGGATGAAGCCATTTTGGAAAATGGTGGTTGGTGATTTTACAGAGGAGCTGAGGATCTAATGCTCCTGAATGACACGCTTAACTTTTGATGAGCTGTGGGACCTCTTGTGGCGCCTGCCCAGTGCCCAGTGCCCAAGGCAGCAAGTTTCTACCAAGACGCACATTGCCATCGCTTTCTGACTCATTTAATTCGAAAAGTGTTTCCATTGCAGCCTTGTCAATGTCAAATTCAATACACCTCAGAAATCAACTCCTCTAAGCGCAAAAAACCTTTTTTTCCAATCAATGCAAGTTTTTTCCGAAACTGCTGTGTTTCCATTAAGGAAATTTACTATCGCAAATCCAATTTGCGTGATTGGAAACACAGCTATTAATTGGTTAGATTACTCTGTCACTGAAAAATAACGTTAACTTACTTTGTTCATTTAGAACAGATGATGCCTCTTTGACATGACAACCGACTCTCCTCAACCAACACGCAATCAACGTGAAACAGCCACTTCTAACGAGGAGAAAAACGACTTTTCATATCGACGTTACACCGATATGCAACACATTACCGATGTAAAGTGTTGCATAGCAGCTCAAAGCTGCTATTCTTTGCTTTAGAAACCACTGGAAATAATGAATTGAGTAAAATGTTCAAGAGTGACAGTAGTTGAAAGAAAATAAACACCCTGGTGTAAAAGGGTTAAGTCTAGTCAAAGAAATGCATTGTGTTTAACACTCTATAACGGTAAAGTGCATTAAAACAACAAAAATAGTAGTAGTTAAGATGACTCCATCACTGAAAAATAACATCAACTAACTCAGTAATTTAAATCGCCATTGTTTGTTGTTATTCAACTACAGTACTTAACCACATCAAATTTGGGGATCAGTGTTGGTGCATCTATGACTCAAAAACAAAAAGCAGTCTAACTGATGTCAAGGTTAGGCTCTAAATGCAAAGAAAACCATGTTAAAGTTTTATGGCTTTGGGTTACAAAGGAAAAACAAACTTTTCAGAGGCAAAACAGAGGTAGGGAACATCATGCATCATTGATGACTGAAGCCAAGAGGCATCACAAATATTTTAGTGAGACAAAGATATGGATCAAAATATAGATCAAAACAACAAAATGAATCAGGTCAGCTTTCTGTTTTTGCTCAAGAGACGAATTCTCACGAGGTCAAGAGAGCAAATACAAAGCAAAATTAAATCAAATGTTACCCCAACCAGGTAAAAAAAAGTACCTTTTAAAAAGGCTTGCTCACTGATCAATAGAATAAGCATGCACAAATCCCAAACTTTAAACCTGCATAGTCTGACTCATCTGGGCCAACTGTCAGCATAATAATCAAAGCGATATCTGGTGCTGTAACTGCAGTGCTGTATTAATGCCACTTTCAGTCCGCCAAAGAAACACTGCAAGTGATTAAGCTCCTTGTGGATGTGTGTGTTTGTATGGGTACAGGAGTATATGTGTGTGGGCTTTGGCTCCACTGGGAGTCCATAGCAGAGCCTTAAATTATACATATGTTCTCATTCCATTACCAGTGGCAACTGCTAAAGTCTTCCCAGAATATCCATTAACAAATTGAAGGGACCCTCAGACTTTCTCACACAGGCACACATAAATAACATTTAGTGGCACATGTTGAAGCAGGACAGTGGACTTGTGCTTTTTGGTATGCGCTTACACCAAACTTTGACAAAACCACGGATCACTCTGACAGACTAGAGCGGATCCAAGAAAAAGAACTGTCAGATCTCTCACTGTCCAAGCCAGTAGGTACTTAACGATTTCATTCATTGCAGGATATTAAGTACATTAAGTAATAGCTTCTGTATTTCAGAAAAGAAAAAAGAAAAAGGAATCTTGCCTGACTCATGTAACACAGAGGTTAAAATCCAAACTCTTTTTCTTTAACTAGGTGTAGTAAAATTACAAACGACATTATGCAAATGTGACGATAAAATCTTAAATCTGTATGCAGTGTTGCCAATGTGGCGTTAATCTTGCTACATTTAGCAACTTACTAGACCACCTTCGCCACCTAGCAGCTACAGACAAATCTGACAACTTGTACGCGTGTCACGAGATACTTTTTGATGGTTATAGAAAATTAGAAACATTGTTATTGTCATCAAGCAAGAGCGGGTCAATGAGCAGTCATTGTGATGTTCCGTTCACACTGCCCTTCACAATGTGCATTTAAATGACCACCGCCAATGAACAGTCTATGTTAACGGGCGTGCATGCACGCTTTGGGCTTTCGTGTTCTAAACTCATAGCTATGCAAGTTTTGTCAGGCTCTATGTAAAAAAATGCGTGGGCACTGAATGCATGTTTAAAGTTAAACCAGATCAAACTTTGACCAATCAGGGACTCTGACTTGGTGGTGACGCATGGAGGGTGTCCCTTTTAATACACGGAAGTACCAAACGTTTCAAAGTGGATCTTGGAGGATTAATTAATAATTGAGGTTTGTGCCCGACCGGTTTCATGCTTCGGATTAGAACCGTGAAAGAAAAACCCTGGAGGAAGATTTGCAACGCTTTGACATTTAGCACAAACCCTCTATTCAACTGTAGGTCGCTGAAAGCGCTAGTAAACGAAGCAGCCCCTCCTTGCTCGTCCAGTGTGAACACAGTGGGCCAAATGTGCATCCAAGAACTCGCGTTTGGTGCGTTTTTGAATGCACATCACATGCCTGGTGTATCTGAGGCTTAACAGTCAACAATGGAAAAGAGGGATGTCTATGTGCCCCCCCCCCCCCCCCACACACACACACACACAATAAAAGGGTGAATAAATTACAAACTATGCTCTTCTTCCCTCCTCTTCTTTTCCATCCAGTCCAAAGAAAAATGGTTACAAATATAATTAATATAAATTATGTTCAGTCTGAATTACAAGAAAGCTTCATTCAAAAATATGTTTTACTTGTCAGAAGGTTCATAACCCCTGTTGTAACAGTGAAATTTGTCCAACACAAGAGGTTCTCATCTGTTTGCTCTGCTGTTGGACAGGACAAGTAAAAACAAAATAAAAAATAAAAAAAATATGCACACACAATGTTTTAGCGGATCCCACCGAATTATAGAGTGTGGGATTTTCAAAATATTGTTAACATTCTCTTTTTTTAGACACAAAAACCAAATATAAAAGATGAGTTTTGGATTCCTTTACCAGTCACAGGCTTTGAAAATATACTTATTGTTCATTTTGCTATTTTTCCCTAAAGTACTCTATGGAAAAAGAAAGAAAATGCCTAAATAGGCAATTATGTCTTTCCCAACTTTTTCAAATGATCAACAACATCCTTACAAAAACTCAAAGCACCTGGTGGAGTACGCCACCTTTAGGGATTAGCATAAAACAATTTCACATTTTAGAGTATAACAATAATGCTATTTTTTTTATTCTAAATTGTTTTAAATGTGAATTTTTTTTATGAAACATAAATAAAAATAAATCTGTCTTTCTAGTATCACAACATGGCCACTCCTCAACTACAATTGCATTATGCTACTAGCATCAATTAGCTAGCCCCATAAAAATTCACAGTGAGAAAATGCACAACTTTTTAAAATGAGCGAATAAACAGTCACATAATGAGGGCCAGAACATCTCAAAAATATGTTTGGTAAAAAACAACCAAGCGAGGACAAAAACAACACGTTAAATGAGAAAAATAAAAGGAAAAGTCATGGCTTACCCCCTGCTGGCTTTAATGTTCTGAAAGAAGCAGAGCTGTGCACACTTCCGGTTTTCAAAATAAAAGACTAAAAGCGAGAAAAATCACTTTAAAATAAAAACAAGCAAGCTGAAGTAAAATAATGTAACCATTGCACTTTACACTCGATTGCACAAAACGTTTAGATATCAGCTACTATTGAGGATTTTACAGCAAGCATTTAACATCCAGGAATAATTTGTTTTGTTGTTTAGTCAGGCTGAGCTTGTATTCCTTTTATTTTTGAATCTTTAAGTGTGACCTGCAGGTAGAGGTAAGATCTTAGGCCCGAGCCCGAGTCAGAACCCGACCCGACCCGAATTTCGGGTCGGGTCGGGTTCTAAATGACAGTCATTACGTTCGGGTCGGTTCGGGCCGGGCTTCTCTCTCGCTGACTTTTTTAATAAATATATTGTAATGGCTGCAAAGAAGCTCCTTAGGTGGCGGTTGTGAAACAGCTCTTTATTAATCCTGGATGTCAGAACGGTTGCCGCACGAACCGAAAGGCACAGCCAGCTTCTTCTAACTCAGAGGGAGAACGTTCCCCTAACGCACACACCCACACACACACACAGGTAGACCCCGCCCCCTCCCACCAGTCACCAGCCCACCGTTGATTGACATACACTGTGGTCCAGCAACTGGCAGAACGAGGGGGGCGCCAGCCACCCGCAGCTCTGCGAGCGTGTCGTGAACGTAATCTTCCCTCCCCAAGTCCGCATCTATTTTGTTTAGGGATCCCCGATATGGAGCAGCAAGAAGTCAAGGATAAACTTCAGACATGGAAACTGAAAAGGCAAACGCGCACCGCTGCAGCTGCAGTATTTCCCGCGTAATGAAGCGAGTGCTTATCATCCAGATCTCTCTGTCACTCTCTCTGTCTGGCCTCTTATTCTGTGTTCCAGCGTTATTTCGTTGATCAAATGCATTTGTCATGGAGGGAGGAACCTTTGCGCAGAGCTTCCAGCGGAACTCTATGCCACAACAGTGAGCTTATACGCGCGCGGCTGCAGCGACCACTCTCTGTTTGAAAGACCATAACTTTCATGATCATAAAAATATATAGATTATTTTACCTTAAAGAAATCTGGCGATTTTTTTCTGCCAAAAATCCTATGGGTTAAATTGAAATTTCGGGTTTGCTTTTGGCTCGGTCCTGCAAATCAAGTTAATTGGTCGGGTTCGGTCCGAGTTTGGCTTTAATGCCCGCGGGCCTGTGTCGGGTCGGGCCGGATTTTTTAGGCCCGATCTTACCTCTACCTGCAGGTCCTTGGATATGTGTCGACTTTGTTTGTAACCTTTTTGTTTGTTTTCCATTTTAGGACCGTGGCCAGGGACTTTTTCAAGTCTTTAGTCAGAGTACATATGGATAATATTGAATTATTTATGTATTTTAAATGTAATTATGATGATAAAGTCTCAGTTTTAACTCATTTTTTTAATGTAATTAATTGTCAGTGTTTTCTTCACTTCATGGGTTATAATGGTTGATCACACTGATGGAAACTGAAAATCCTTCTAATAACACCAAAATCAATAGAAATCTAAAGTTACCATCAATTTAAGTCAGATTTGGTGGATTTAGTTTAGCAATTAGTGAGATGACAGGAAAATATCTTTCCTTTTTTGGGAGAATATTGATGTTTTATTTAACTAGAATATTGCTTTCTTTTTACTGTGCACATAAAATGGCAAAAGATTACATAAGCCACAAACAAAAAAATGATCCATCATTAAACCGTCTTTAATTTCTCAATTCTGGCTACCAATTCTAGTGTTTCTGCTTTTTACACCCTTGCTATGGACAGAATGAGGTGCAGAATCTTTACAAGCGACTGTTGGTATTTAGTTGCAGCTCAGCATCTCATTATTTCAATAGTAAGCCATAATGAGCTGAGCCAGACATCAATTCATCATTTAAGGTATTGATTTTACAAATTGCCTACTTTATGTTTTATGACTTGAACTGCTTGGTTCTCCACTTTATCCTCTAAATATAATCTTTGTTGAGTCTACGTTGTTTACCTCGTTTTATCCTTTTTGTGGCTTTTAGCGTTCAGCTTCTCCTGGATGACACAGGCAAGGTCATGGAAAGTTTTGGTTTGACAACTGATAATCTATGGTTGCCCGCAGCCGATGTAGTACTAGTCTGATCTAAACTTAGCGGTAACAGCAGTTTGAGTTTGTGCTTCAAAACGTTATTTGTTTGACCACCAACAAAGCATTCAGGCATTAGTTTTTCCCTCTTAAAGGACCTATACCACACTATTCTTCAGCCTTTTGGAGTAAACTATATTCTAGAAAAGGATTATATTATGAAAGAGGAGAATATTGATGTTTCGTTTAACTAGAGAAACTAACATCTGAACTGTTGCAAAGATGGATGTGCATATAAAAGGAAAGCGTTTAGCCTGGGGCAGTGCTGACAGCGCAGACCCTTCCTGGAAGGGGCTGTTCCTTGCTTATCTACATCACAAAGGCGTGTTTTAGATCAAGAAAAAAAAAAAGACAAAAGTCCGCTTGAAATGACAGAGAAGTGGTAAAATGTCGACATGTGTAATCAAACGTGAACTGATTCTCTGTGGGGAGTTTCATCAAAGATCAGAAATTAAGAAAAAACTGCATTAAAAGCTGGATAACATACAGTGGTGGACAAAATCGTTGGTACCCCTCAGTTAAAGAAAGAAAGTCCACAATGCTCACTGAAATGACTCGAAACGTTCAAAAGTAACAATAAATTAAAATGTATTAAAAATTAAATAATCAAAATCAGCCATTACTTTTAAATTGTTGATTAACAGAATTATTTAAAAAAAAAAAAACTAATTAAATAGGGCTGGACAAAAATGATGGTACCTCCATGAACGACTGAGAACTAATTGCCCAGGGGGTCATGATCAACTCAGGTATGTCCTTTAACTGACATCACAGCGTTTTTCAAACCATAATCAGTCAGTCTGCCTATTTAAACGGAGACAAATTGTCACGTTGGTGTTTGGTGAAAAGGTGTGTACCACACTGAACATAGACAACAGAAAGAGAAGGAGAGAATTGTCCCAGGACATTAGAAACAAAATGATAGACAAACATGGGAAAAGAAAAGGCTATAAAACCATCTCTAAGCAGCCTAAAGTTCCAGTGACGACAGTGGCAGATATTATTCAGAAGTTTAAGACCCACGGGACAGTAGCCAGCCTCCCTGGACGTGGCTGGAAGAGGAACATTGATGACAAATTGAGGAGACGGATAGTTGGAACTGGATCCAAAGAGCCCAGAACAACCTCCAAAGACATTAAAGGTGAACTCCTAGATCAAGGCACATCAGTGTCAGATGGCACCATTCATCATTGTTTGAACCAGAGTGGACTTCATGAAAGACGACCAAGGAGGACACCACTGTTGAAAGGAAATCCTAAAAAAGCCAGACTGGAATTTGCACAAATGCATGTTGACAAGCTACAAAACTTCGGGGAAAATGTCCTTTGGACAGACGAGACCAAACTGGAGCTTTTTGGTAAGGCACATCAGCTCTATGTTGGTAGACTCAAAAATGAAGCATCCAACCAAAAGAACACTGTCCCTACTGTGAAACATGGAGGGGGCTCAGTTCTGTTTTGGGGCTGCTTTGCTGCATCTGGCTCAGGTGTCTTGAAGTTGTGCAAGGTCAAATGAAATCTCAAGATTATCAAGACATTCTGGATAGAAATGTACTGCCTAGTGTCAGAAAGCTTGGTCTCAGTCGCAGGTCATGGGTCTTCCAACAGGACAACAATCCAAAACACACAGCCAGAAACCCCCAAGAATGGCTCAGAGAAAAGCGTTGGACTATTCTGAAGTCGCCTTCTATGAGCCCAGATCTGAATCCCATTGAACATCAGTGGATGGAGCTGAAACATGCCTTTTGGAGAAAACACCAGCAAACCTGAGACAACTGGAACAGTTTGCTCATGAGGAGGGGGCCAAAATACCTGTGGACAGGTGCAGAAGCCTCAGTGACAAATACAGAAACCATTTAATTGCAGTGATTGCCTCAAAAGGTTGTGTAACAAAATATTAGGTTATGGGTACCATCATTTTTGTCCAGCCCTATTTCATTAGTTTGCTTTTTTAAATAATTCTGTTAATCAACAACTCAAAACTAATGGCTGATTTTGATTATTTAATTTTCAATACATTTTAATTTATTGTTACTTTTGAACATTTCATGTCATAACACTGAGCATTGTGGACTTTCTTTCTTTAACTGAGGGGTACCAACAAATTTATCCACCACTGTATATATATAATAATAATACTAAAGGGGAGAACCCTTACATTTTCCTTTTTTTTTAACCTTTTTTTCCTCTTTTGGACCGACACCAAGCTCATCACGTTCCAACCTAAAATTTCCTGCTACGGTGGAGTCATTTAATCCAATGCAAATGTCAATATTAGATAGATTAATTGAGCTTTAGGCAAAGGGAAAGCAAAACACGCCAATCTAAATCCAATAATCCAAGGTAAGGCTACAGCAAATGTGGCTTTACCCCCCTGGTACGTTAGACTAATCAATGGGAATTTTAAAGAAATCAAAAGCGGGGCGAAGAGGTCAGTGCATCTCAAGAACAAATTGATTTCCAGGCACTTTTGAAAAATTGAGGTTAGTGTTGAGAGTCAACAGTGTCAAATGCAAGGCACTGCTCATG
>CM043707.1:7984155-8004155 GCA_023969325.1 Oryzias curvinotus | reverse complement strand
GTTCTGATGGAGCTTGTGGCCCGCCCAGCGTATTTGGCGCATCACAAATGGTATTTTCTTGCCTGCTCCTGATTTACAACGATTTGAATAAAGAAATACTCAGAAATCCAATTTAAAGCTTAATTTTCCTTCTAAAATGCCACAAGAACCAAATAAAATTCCCAAAATCACAATTTTCATCGAAGTGGGTCTTGAAATATTCAGCAGAAAATAACCCAAAGCTGTAATTATTTACTTTTAGAGTAGAAGCTACCCACGCAGTGCATTAAGCGTTGTGCCTCTGAATTGAAAATGGCTCCTTCATTTGTTTTTTCATGCAGCACTTTTTCCAAATCACTTGACTCGCATTCAACAGATTGTTTCCAAGGGGGTCTTTGGTGTGAGCTGCTGCTTCTTTGGTAGGCCGACAGCCAGAAATGCAGAATTAATTCCCCTCACCTAGACCCGACCCGACGTTCCACCCTGCCAGACTCTGGCAAACTGATAAAAAAGGCAGGACCTGGCACCGAGTGTTTCTCATGCGAGGAGTTGCTATGTTTGCTGGATGCTATAGGGCAAAAGCTGCTCAGCCAAGCCACAGATATTACACTCATTTTCAGGGGGGCGGGTTGCCATTTACAGTTACGTCTGCCCGCCAGTGCTGAAGACAGCTAAGATAAGGGGAAAATGTTCCAGTGGCAGGGCAAGTGAAGGCAGGCGTCCGCTGCTTTGATTTCAAATTCTGTCGAGTGATGCCCATGAAATATTTCTAGCCTCCAGCTCCTAATACACACAAGGCAGATCACTCTGCTGACAGTTAAAGGGCTAGCTGCTTTTTTTTTTTTTTTCCTGTCATGTAGTCTATGTACATTTTTGTATTCAGCTGTGAAGTGTCACTCTCTTTGCACTACCCCGGCCACGTACACATTTAAGTCATTTTCTCTCCTTCCTTTAAAACCCAAAAGAAAACTTCAAAATAAAAGTTGGAAAACTAGCACACACTTTACAGTGACAGCTAGCCATGAGCCAACTTCAAGTGCTTTCCAAATCTTCTCTCCATCCCAAACTTTCTTGCCGTCACATCGGATCCTCGACATCCAGCTAAATGGTTCTGTGGGAAGCCTGTCAAAAAGTGTTAGCTAGCAAGCTAACATGTTTCTTTATTCTGTGTATCCGTGGAGAGAATTTTGCTTAAAGAGAAAAGCAGCTTTTCCAATTGACAGCTGCTTAACCCTCCAAGCTTCAAACAAAGAAATCTTGATTTAAATGTATGTGTTTAACGCTGCAGTGTGAACAAAAACTAACAAAAGGTGAAGATTTGGATTAAAAGTAACATTTAGAACCTTGTTTCCCCCATTGTAAAAAAAAATAAACATGCATTTAGTTTCTTATAGCACAAAAAGTCTTTTATTATTTAGAAATGTGCAGTTTAGCTTTGATTATTCTTTATATGTGAGTTGCACAACTTCCATTCAGTCAACTTGGGACAAAAGTAAAGTACTAGGTTGGACCCCCTTTTACCTTCAGAACTGCCTTAATCCTTTGTGGTATAGATTCATTCCTATGCCACAAACATTCCTCACAGTTTAGTCCATATTGACATGACAGCATCACACAGTTCCTGCAGATTTGTCTGCTGCACATCCATGATGCCGATCTCCCGTTCCACCACACCCCAAAGGTGATCTATTGAGTTGAGATCTGGTGACTGTTGAGTCCAGTGAAGTCATTGCCATGTTCAAGAAACCAGTCTGAGATGATTCCAGCTTTAGGACACAGCGCCTTATCCTGCTGGAAGTAGCCATCAGAAGATGGTTCACTGTGGTCAGAAAGGGATGGACATGATCTGCCACAATATTCAGGTAGGCTGTGGTGTTGAACCATGCTTAGTTAGTACTAAGAGGCCCAAAGGGTGCCAAGAAAATATCCCCCACACCATTACACCTCCACCACCAGCCTGAACCGTTGATCCAAGGAAGGACGGAGTCACGCTTTCATGTTGCTGAGGCCAAATTCTGCCCCTACCATCCGAATGTTGCAGCAGAAATGGAGACTCATCACACCAGACAACATTTTTCCAATCTTCTGTTGTCCATTTTTGGTGAGGCTGTGCGAATTGTAGCCTCAGTTTCCTGTTCAGAAGTGGTACCCGGTGTGGTCTTCTGCTGCTGTTGCCCATCAGCCTCAAGGTTGGACATGTTGTGGGTTCAGAGATGCTCTTCTGCAGACCTCTGTTGGAACCAATTCTTTGAGTTCCTGTTGCCTTTCTATCGGCTGGAGCCGGTCTGGAAATTCTCCTCAGGCATCAACAAGGCACTTCTGCCCACAAAACCACAGCTCATTGGATATTTTCTCTTTTTTGGACCATTCTCTGTAAACCTTAGATATGGTTGTGGGTGAAAATCCCATTAGATCAGCATTTACTGAAATACTTGAACTACCGTTTGTGTTAAGGAGCAGTTGGACAGATGTTCCTATAAAGTGGAGTGTAGAGATGTTGATTTACTTAGGGGTTTTTGGACTATAACTTGTTGTAATCAAAACCATTTGCTATGTTACAGAGCCCCCCTACATGATTTGGCATTAAAGGCTTCCTTCTAATCATCTTTGTATCATCTTCAAATCATAAAATGGCGATCTACAAGTAGATCATCCGTCAGAATGCATCAAGTGTTTGGAAAAAAAAACTGCAAAATAGTTAATTTTGGTCAAAATATCATTGCGAGTATGTTGGCCAATTAATACATTTGATCAAACTTTTGATATATTTATCTGCTGCTAATTTGTTTTAAAAAAATCTGCTAACATTTATTTTTACGAAAGATAATCTTCTGAGGCTTTAACATGAAATATCACTGCTTTTATGTTGAAATTTCTCTTGCGCCAACTCTGTTGGATTTCTCATCTGTGCCTTATTTTCTCGACAATACTATTAAAAAAAATAAATGAACCCAGCTCTGTCAAAGACTGAAGAAGAACGTGACAAAGATGGAGGGAACAGCTGCTAAACCATAAAACTATTAAATGATCTCAGATGCCGCCAAATGGAATTGATTAAACTTTGAAATGTCAAACTGCAGCTCGCCTTTGACATTTTTAAGATCCGAGACACTAAATAAAAAGAAGGATCCTCCTAAAAACGTGGAACATTAATAAATGCTATGTAATAAAGGAAAAAAACAATACTTTATTTCAATGAAATGTCATGGCTCTGCCTCTGTGTTGTACTGTTTTCTCTCGAGTACAGTCAAAAAAAGTGGGAATATAACCTTTGATGCAGCCACTTCTCCTCTTCTTTCTGCTTCTCGTCTCTCACTTAGCTTGTATTTGATAAAAACCTCCTTCTTCTCTTTCCGTCCACGGTTTTGCTGTCTTCCCGTTCGTTTACACCTAATGATGCTCTTGATTTCTGTCCAACAAGGGCTGGGAGAAGCTGGAGGTTAAAGTGCCGCTGTGGGTGATGGAGAAATTGGAAACAGGTGGGCTAATTGGGAACAAGGAGCAGGTGAGTTTAGCGGGGAAGTGGAGGCAAAAAAAAAAGATTGGGGAGAAGGGGGGGGGGGTCTCTACAGCTGCCATTTTAAAGAAATAAACACTACATTTAGAAAATGCTTTTATTTAAAAACAGAGAACCGTCAAAGAACTTAAAAAAAAAAAGTGAAATGACATTAGAACTGAGGCAGAAATGCGGTAATTTGACTTAAATTGAAAATGATGGATGGCTTAAATGTGCTACTGTCAGAAATCACCACATTTATGGGTATTTTCACCTATTTTTTTTCCTTGGGAGAAATATAAAAAATATATATATATCTACAAATATAAAAAAAAAACTTTTGAAAACAAATGCTCAGATTTACACGTGGAGAATAGGAAAGCCTTTCCAGGAGAACCACAGGAATGAAATTCCATCACTCTGTCAGCACTTTGCTTTTTGCTGTTGTAGTCCTGCCAGAATCTTGTGAAAGGGGAGCTCCAGCTCACCTGTTTTGGATCAGAACCAAAGTTTAATGGGTTTTTCCTTTGGCCTGGCTCCACATCTCCTCTGTGCTTCATCACATTTAAAATGTTCATTTACAGTAGAAAATAAAGCACATTTTAATTTAGTGGAAAACAAAAAAAAATGACTGAAACTTCTTACTAAACCGTGAAAGATGGGTACTTTCTGTATTTCCTATTGTACACACCTGTTTGGGTGTACATCTCTGCATTCTCCTCTTCTCCCATTCTAACCCTGGGGGAGCATTGAGAGGATGCAAAAGACATGCAGTTAAACTGCCTAATAATGATGCTTTTATTACGAAAAATGAGAATGCTTAAAACTAAAATTGGTTTATATGAATCAGGGATTATTTTTTTTTTCATACATCTGAGTTCATAGAATAGTCTGGATATTCCTAATATTCTTTACCTAATTTAAGTCTCTGTGCAGCACTTTGGAAAGTTGTTTGGGAACTGTGCTCTATAAATAAAGTGGATTGGATTGGCTAAAGTTTGCTGAAGGTTGACGTCATAAATTGGGGGGGGACCCATACGGAGCAAAAGGCGGCACCTCAGAGGTGGCGTTGTCCTACTTCCGGGTGGTTTATAGTTAATGATAGATTTCAGTGGATCTATTTACTGGGATAATGTCAGCTAAAAACAAATATGTGTCAATCAGTCTACAAATGGAGCTGTGAAGCTCCTGAACCAGCAACTTGATAGAATTTTGTTGAAGCAAAAAATACAGACGGGATTTTGATTTGATTTGATTTGAAAGGGTTTATTTCAAGCAATCAAATAAGACCAATAAAGTTGTTTCAAATTTAGGATTATTAGATATTAAATAATAGATTGCTTGAAAGGGAGTGGAAGGAAGCGAACTTCTATGATCCCACCCTTCTTCTACCCCAGCCATTTTATTACATGATTTATCATTATCCGGTTCATAACTTTTATCAGACAGAATGAAGAATCCTCAAGTATCAATAAAGCACATGACAAAAATGTATTACTTAATTATTATGTAAAAAAATCGAACTTTTTTAGAAATCAACACGGCAAATGCAGATCAGTTATCTAAAATCTAAAACGTCGACCCGGTTATATCGTTGCTCGTTTTAAGCTTGGAGTCTTCTTAGCCTGGTTGTCGTACACTCGCGCCACGAAAGGATATAACCTAGCTTGAATGTCGTCAACTTTTAAGTCTCTTGAAGATCGTTGTGAGAGCTGCCGAGAGCCACACGCGTCTACGTTGTAACCCAGAACCAGAAGTGATCAAAATACTTTTGAGGCATCTCAAAAGCTGCAATGCATTTGAAATGAGAGCTAAAGAAGACGATGGTTTAAATGTGCTACGTTTACACCGGCCTCGGTAACACGCGTTCAAACGACCGCTTCCAGTGAAACGTCCATGTAAATGCAAGTTTCAGAGCTTCCACATTCATTCGTTCTGACATTTTTAAGACTGTTTTCGGGCTCTACGTTAACCGCGCATTGAAACTTAAACTAGCTAAAGTTGGACCAATCAGGGACTCTGATTTAGTCTGGAGGTAAGGATGGCTTCCCCTTTAATTCGTGAAAGTGCCAACCGTTAAAAAATTGATTATGGAGATAAAATGAACAACTGCGGTTTGTGTCCATCCAGAATTATATCACAGTTTTTCAAATATCGGAATTGAACTGTGAAGACATGCGAGTTCTGCGCTGCCTTGACGACCAAGCCTCTTCCAACTGTAGATGGCGGTCATGTGGTAGATGAAGAAACCCCTCCCTGCTTGTCCAGTGTGAACACCCTGGGCTAAATGTGTGTTCAAGAACCCGTGTTCTTCCTATGTCATGTTTAAAATTTGGTTTTTGTGTTTCTGTCTTTCTGTTTGAGTCGCTTTCGTTCTTTTCATTGTTATTTTCTTCGTTTCTTACATCATGTTTTTTTATTTTTTGGACTCCTGTGATTTCATCTGACCACTGTCCTTGATACATCTCACATTTTACCCCAAAGAAACCAAAGATTTTCACATCCCTTTTCTGGCAAACACCAAACATCTTAGTAGATAATTCTAACACTTTTAGCCAATATAGTCTCCAAAGACACAGAAGGAACTCGACAGCACAGAAAGGATATGCCCCACTGTTACTGGAAGAGGCACAACTGGTCTGTTCTGGTTCACAGCTTGAGGAGGTCCAAGTTCCAAACATTTCTCTTTTATGCTGGAGTTAATTAGCATTTTCCTTCTCATCACATTTGAATAGAAAACGAGGTTTCAGCAGAGTTACAGGAGCAACAGAATTAGAAACATCAGCCGGATTGTGCAGAAGGAACTGTTGGAAAAGCTAACCTTGCACTTTTGGACTCAACTAATTCTACCATTACTTTGCTGCTAATTAGTACTAGCACCAATCTTTTTAAAAACAAAGTACTTTTTTGATGCATCTACTGTACCACCATGAAAATAAGGACTTAAACATGATACTGCAGTCTGTGTGCTGCCCTTTAGATGAAATGAAACCACATCAACGGCATCAAATGAAACTTAAAGTGTGGATGCCATGCTTTGAACAACTTTGTCAAATAAAAAAGCCCTTTAAACGCTGATTCTATTGATACCAATAGTTCGCGTCGAAAAAAATCCGAAGCATATGAATAATATACATCTTTCGAAGGAATCAGAGATTTGAATTTGCCGCTAAGAGCGCAGGCTGGAAGTGGCCCAGATATGACCTGTGACGTCACGAAAGGCATTGACTTCCGTAGTTCCGCTTCGGACAGCATGTAAACAAAACAGGTAGTCTTCGTTTCTCTCGTTAATCATCGTTAATTCTCGTTAATTCTCGTTGATTCTCTGTTAATCATCAACATGCCAAGTCGTTGTGTGGCAGCTGGATGTAGCAATACATCTAGTGAAAGTGTATCTGTGTATAAATTCCCAAAACAAGAAACGCTGCTGAAACAATGGACAAAACAAGTTCAGCGCACGAGGGCGACTTGGGTGCCAACTGCTTCGTCAACTTTATGCAGCGAACATTTTGAGGCAGACTGTTTTGAAGAAACACCACAGCTCATGAAAGATATGGGAATGCATGTCAGATATAAAAAAAGTATTGAAACCGAACGCAATCCCCACCATTTTCAAGAGATCGCTAGTGGGAACGTCCGAAACAGAAACGCCCAGTACCAGCACTGGCAGGAGCCAGTACAAAAAGACCGAAAAGCCGGCACAAAAGAGAGTGAGTTTAACGTTTATTACGTAATGTATTTATTACAAAAGAGAGTGAGTTTAACGTTCAGTGATGAAAGTCTTCCGGGAATTCCCGGAAATCTGGGTTTTTGAGCAAACCGAACGTACTTTCCTGGAAATAAAGACCTGATCTCTATGGACAAATCGCTTTCCGGATGAAAAAATTGTCTGAAATCAGCGAATTTTAGCTTTATTTTCTGTATTTCTCTGCGGATCGCTTCCTCTATGGTCGCGGCTATCTCTCGTCTACCCGGCCTAATTGACCAATGACGGGACGTTTTAGTTGCTTTCGGATGCGTCGACGGCTCTGATTGGCTCTGTCTGTACCACGTGGTCAGTGTGACGGATCCCCTAGAGACCAAAACTGGCGGACACACGCTAAACTTTCACAAACAAATCTGAAGAGTTTGCGATCAATAATACGGGCATCGTCATTATTGAGCGTGGTCACGACCTCAGTTGTGAGAAGACGATAAAACAAACAAATTTAAGTGGTCTTGGCTGGAAGACGGTAGCATCACTCTGTGCTTCGCTATCGGTGCTAGCCATGTTGTCTGCCTTTCGTTACGTCACAAACAGGGCGGCGCGAATTCGGCGGAATGCGTGAAGCCGGCGGCCGTCCTCGTTGTTTATATCGCGTTTTTCGCTATTTATTCTTTTTCGAAAAATATTAAAAACAATCCTAACATGAAATAGAGACTATTTACTATATTTTGGCTTATTAAAATAGGACATGTCACCCACACTTTAAGGCAAAAGTGAGGGAACACTTTATGAAATGTGGGGAAAAAGTTTGAGATACAGTTCTAAAGATTACAAATAAATAAAAAATGTAACTAAATGGAATTAGGATTCAAGAGGATTTTTTTGTCCCTTAGGCTCAATTTACAAGGAAATGATAAAAAAAAAAAGATAAAAAACTGTTCCTTTTTAAAATTTTCATGGGTTCAATGCAAACAAATAAATCATACAAATAAATCAAAGTGGCTGTTTAATTTTCTAACGTCTTTTTTTTTTTTTAAGCACATATTTCCCAATAAACTGAGCGACTCTTGCAGGACTCAAAAGTAGCTCAAGCTGTGCAAAACAGGGTTGCAATGACTTGATATCACCATTGCAACTTTGGTGATTAAAAACTGGTCCAGACCTTCTTTGTCTTTGTCCTTCTTCTTTGTTTATTGTCTACTGTTATGTATATGAATGAATATACAAGTATATTCCATGTTTGTTTATGGGATGTTGTAACATCCTCTTGTGTGTTGTGTGGTTTCTAGGTTTGTTATAGATTCTTGGTTTTGTTTGAACCAAAAAAACTACAAACCACAAACAGAAACTTGTCCAACACAGGACTTATGTCAAAGAAAATCTTTTTGCAGCATAACTTCTAGCCAACATGCAACAGAAAGTGTTTCAGAAGAATTATAATATTTACTGTCAAATGAAATCAGAATTTATCTATAAATTACTATTAAACCTTAGCAGTAATAACGCTATTTATTTAAAAATTGGGATTATTTTTTGGTATCGAGGTAATCTAAATGATTACTGTTTTTCGTCGCTATAACTGAAAGCTAAAAAAAAGTGATAAAAGCACATTCTTGAATGCAAATGTGACCCGTATTGTTCACACTACACCAGCAGGGAGGGTCTATTTCTTTTTTTTCCCTTTAGCTGCCACCTATGGTTGGAAGAAGACTTGGTGTCATACAATTCTGCTCTGTTCTGATATTTAAAGGACTTGGTGTCATACAAACCCAGATGGACACAAACTGCAATTCTTCATTTCTCCTCCATGATCAATGTAAGTGAAATAAAAAGGGACGACATCCCAACGTCACTACCAAACCCGAGTCAACAGTTGACTTAAAAATGTGTGTAGCGATGTATAAAAGCAAGAGTTTTCAACGCAGAGGTCAGAGACGCGCCTTTAGAGGACATTTAAAACCATTTATCATTGGAAAACGCCAGCCGAGGCTGGTGTGAACGTAGCTCAACTGTTCAAGACACACATGAATTCAGAATTTGAGAGATAAATGTGAGCTTGTGCATTTTGGTTCCCCCCCCTTCCAAAAACGGTGTTGCTATTAGCTTCACATGAGGTGTTTCGCATAAATGAACTGAGCAAAAAAAAAAAAAAAAAGAGCAAATATGTAAAATATGCTGATCTCCAGCGCCAGGATGCAGCAGAGGAGAAGGACCTCATGCATAATTCAAAGAGCCACAGTTACCCCGACAATGAACCTTTATGTAAACCCAAAGTGAGATAATGTGGCAAAAAAAAAAAAAAGCAAATGATAATTCACTCTGCTAACAATATGATGAAGATTTGCATACTGAACTGCTGTATCAAAGGTTAAACTGGGAAGGAAGAGGAATTAAACAGAAATGCTCTCTTGATAGGGAGATAAACTTTGTGGGGAGAGCTGAGATGCGTCATTCCTCTTGCTTGGAAAGGTCACGGAAGAAAGTGGTTGGAATAGATAATAACTTGAGAGATTTTTTATAGAACATTTATTGGGGATGTCTCTGTCTAACTTCATTTTATCTTGTAGTTTCTGATAACGGCGTTTGTGTTTGTCAGCATCAGCTGACCCGGAGAGACTCATCCTTTCCAAACACCTCTGGTCTCACACCCTCTCATCACATTATTTATCCTTCGGAAAATATTGAAATTCAACCTTGTGGGGTTTTTTTTCTGCTCAGCTGACAGGAATGTTGAGACGAACATTTGGATAGAAGTTTCCAAAGTATTTCAGTTCCTTAAGGATCTTTTGTCGTCCCACCAAAACCATAAATAGATGCTCACAGACTGATTTTAAGTAGCTCTAAAATTATTAATAATAATAATTGATACTTTATTTAGTCCACAATGGGGAAATTCTTCTCCGCATTTGGCCCATCCCCTGGGGGGAGCAGTGAGCTGCAGACGAGCCGCGCTCGGTAGGCAGCGGTGTTAAGGGTCTTGGCCAAGGACCCCCACTGGGTGATGTTAATTGCTACCTGTTGATATGGTATTTGCCCCCAGGACCATTGTTTATTCCCCTCCGAACCCTGGATTCTTGCGTGGAACCAACCGAGCTACCCAGCCGCCTAAATGAACTAAAATTAGTTTCAGTGATCTAAAACAGTATGACAATTTTAGGGTTTGGTAACCTAAGAAACGGAATTTGGCTACTTGGAGATGAAATGACAACACGTCAATATCAACTGCAGCTCATTTTCTCATGCTTTCCAAAGGTGATTATAGAAGGACTTTAAGCCTTAGCCGCGTTCTCCTCATAGGGTTTACCCTCTGCCAGACACTCATTGTTGCCTGAGGACATTTCAATATGCACGTGAGCAAGGCGGGAACCGGCCGCTGTACTTTTGCACTACAGGTGTGTCTCACAGTTGTGGCTCTTGCGGCCACCTAAAGAGACGTCCTGCAAATGGAACGTACCATTGTTGTGCGTGTGGTGAGGGTATTGTGAAGGGTCCGTGAGGATAATGTAAGTTGCACGCACTTCTGACGTACGGGTGATGATGTCACGAGCACAGGATATGCATTTTGGTACATCAGTAGCCGCGGTTACATGGGCAAAATATCTTGATCGGATCAATGGTCGGGTTAAAATTCACCCGTGCACATGGGCACAGAAAACCTTTTTCGATTAGAACAAACGTTCTCATGGGTCACACTTTCGGTCGGAATAAATCATTTGGGCATGCGCAGTACTGTTGAAAACCCCGGAAGGGAAATGAGTCCCGTTGTAAACAAACCTTTGCCGTCACATACATTTATGCAGTAGCTCGGTAATATACGAGACGATCTTCCAAACTTGCTTTTATTAATGTTATGAATATTATGAAGCATTTATTCACTCATCGTTATATATTTAATCCGTGTGGTCGGTGCTTTTTTGTGCAAGAACGGAGCTTGAAGCCAGGGTTAAGAGAGGCTATAAACACGGGCTAAGTAACAACATTAGCTTGGCTGCACGCAAATGTTTGGGAATTATATTCCCAAACATTTATTCAGCCTTTATTTCAGCCTTTATTTCAGCCTTTATTCAGCCTTTATTTTGTCGGGACACAACTGGAAACACAAATCCACGTGATTGTTTGGACAGTTTCTAAGGACTGAGCGACATTTCTGCTTTGAAGCTCACACACCGACCCAAATGTGTGAGCTGACGGGCCGAGCTCTGCTCGGTTCTCGTCAGTCCCTAACCCAGAGCGGCGGGTCGGCTCGCAGTCCGAATTCTCACACATAACACAACAAAACGCACACGTAACAAAGCACCCCCCCCCAAACACATTAATAAATCCGCCTGCTCTGCTCAGAGAGGTTCACTCGGTCTACTGGCACCGGAGCCCGAACGCAGAGCTCGGGTGCCGGGTCCAGAGGCAGAGAGCCAGCGGAGCGGCGCTTTTCAGGGGGCCGCCGCAGAACAGCTGATCGGTCCCGTATGCGCTCCAAAGCTTTCTCTCAGCAAAACACCGTCTATGAATGACGTAAACCAGAGCAGAAGTGACACACGATCGGAATGGACAGTGTACATGCTCCACCATCGGATAAAGGATCGGTATAACCCACCTATCTCGATCGGAAAGAAAGTTTGATCCGAACGAGTCTGACCGGGGCAGAGTATTCTGAACGGCGCGTTTACATGACACATTTTCTTTCCGATCAGGCATTCTTTCAGATTACTTTTGCCCATGTAAACGTGGCTAGTGTCCGTGGGACAGCAGTACAATGCACAAAAACCTTGATATTTCTTGTGCCCCATTACAGGTTTGCCCATTTTTCGTCTGCGTTCATTTTGATCTATTTTCAAAATGTTCCCAGTGCTGTTTTAACTGGGATTATGCCGTTTGTAGCCAAAATCAGAAAACATGTGTGCTTCCTAGGACTTCGTTTCTGCATTCTCCCTAGAAATTCACCTCTGACTGTAGGCGCAAAGTGAGCCTGACCCAACAACATAATATTACTGCTGCAATAAGAAAAGCAAAAAACTAAACTAAAAGAAAGACCATCATATTTAAAAAAAAAAAAAAAAAGACGTGCATCTAAAAACTTTGAAATATTTCTTTGCAGGACCTTAAATCTTCCTCATCATCATCAGTTTAGTTTGCACGGATTTCCCAGAGAAGCACTTGCTGTGATCCAATATTTCCTTTATTTACAAATGCACCTTTGTTAATTATTCCGATTTAAAAGAGTTGTTGGATTAAAAGATTTTGAGGATGTGCTAACAGCCCGTTTGTGATTGATGTTGCAGAGCCACAGCAATGCTGCAGAGTTGGAGCCATATGGGAACGTCTGGGAGATGAACAGAGGGATCTTTGTTGGCTCATCTCCCACCTCACTGTTTACAGTTTTCCCATTAGGTGGATTTAAACATCCAAATTTTGTTTTGTGTGTACACGCCTGTATTTCCTGCTTTAGTCCTCACTGTGTATTTGTAGAAAAATGAACTAAAAGGAATCTGAATGGCAGAAAGCCTTTGACTACAAAAGTGCCTTGATTAACTTTAAAAAAGAAAAAAAGCATTTGATTTCGTAGTTGAAACATAAACGCTGACAAGGTCGACTCTAGCTTGACGTCATATAATGAGCGGCGATCACAAGGAGAGAAAGGCGGAGTCTCAGAGAGGCCGTTGTCTTACTTTTAAGTAAGAAAATGAACTGCAAAAAAATCATTTATAATCCATAAAAAATTGTTCTTCAGTGTGCCAAAGGTAAGCGGCTGAATGGCTCAGTTAGTTGGGTGTAGGAGTGTCGCGCAGGAAACCAAAATCCAGTGTGGGTCCTAAGGAAAGGCCCCCTGTGCTGCCTAACTGGGTCTCCCTGTGCCTTGAAAATACAGGGTTGTGTCGCCAGCCAAAAGGTGAAAAAAAGAAGAGTAAAGGTGCGCCACGGGTAACGTATAATCATTTATATGGATACTGTTCTCTAAGAATAGCATGATATAGACCCTTTACCAGAAGAAGGTGACCACTTAACCCTTGTGCTATCCTAGGCACCATTGGGAGTTGGGTCATCTAGACCCACAAGACAGTGAGCTGAACCTTTTTTCTTCAATGATTTGTGATCTTCACTGGTGTCCATGGATTACATGAAATCCTCTTCACCTTTACCCACTTTTGTCATGGTAGGGAGAACACGTCAATGGTCATCTTGACCCCATAGGATAGCACAAGGGCTAGAATGCGGCGAACCCTAATAACATCAGAAAGGGTGCTGATCTTTTTTTTAATCTAATTTAAAGTGTACCCAGTGGTCTTTTATTTATCCATTTAATGAATCCATCTGTTAAACCATTTGGTGGTTTAACCCCCCCATCCCAACCCCTTAATGCTGAGTGCCAAGCAGTCTTTGATATGACTCGGCCTGGATTTGAACTCGCGACCTTCCAGTTACAAGGCAGACACTCCACAAGGCCCGTGAGCTGGTAACATGCTCTCCTGCTAGCTTACAGCCTGTTAACTCTATCCTAACATTAGCAGTGCAACAAGAATAGTGAGCAACATCGAAGCTTTCCAGATACCCCAAGAAAACAAAGACGTGCATGGATCTAGTCGTCTACAAGTGGACGCATCAGAATGGAGAAGAGGAGGGAGCTCGTGACCCGCCCGATGTATTTTATACGTAAAGCAAAATCCTTAAGTGTCGGGGAGTTTGTAAAAAGAATGTATGCTAAAAGTAGCTGACATTGTTTGTCCAGAGCAAAAGAAAAAGTTTGAAGAAATAAGTCTGTCAAATGATACAAATACTAAACGTAGAAGATCTGGACAGCAACCTCCAACTGCAACTGGGAAAACATCTGGAGGGCCTGGTTAACTGTACAAATGACACTCATTATAGTTATTAAAAATAACTTTTTCTGTTATCCATTTTTTTTTTCACCGAAATTGGCCCCCAGTCTAATGTCGAGTTCCTCATTTGGCCCTCCGCTACAAAAACTCGGAGAACCCCTGGCCTAGAGCATCTAAGTAGGAAAGTATGTGGATGCTGTTCTTTGACTTCCACATTCAACGCCATCATCCCACAGCACTTGGTAAATAACCTGGACCCCTCCTGCTCCAGCCCCTCCCCAAAGGCGTAACTGTCTGTTGGGGTTCCTCACCAACAGACAACAGTCTGTGCAGGTGGGCAAACGTGGCTAAAATGTTATCTCCCTGAACACGGATCCCTCCCCAGGCCTGAGTCCACTGCTGTTTACTCTGATGACGCATGACTGCGGCAGGAGGTCCACTGCCAACTGCATGGGAAGCAGTACTGGACATCATTCAAAAGGAAGACGACAGAGTTCAAAGGAGAGGGGAAAATCGTCTTAAAAATACAAAGAGAAAGTCACCGATTTTAGGAAGCTCCATCCACACACACCTTCAAGTCCCACTCCAATCCTCTTTTGATCTGTTTTTAACCCTTGTACTATCCTAGGCACGTTAACATTGGGAGTGGGGTCATCTAGACCCACTAGACAGTGTACTGAACCTTTTTCTTCAATGATTTGTGATCTTCACTGGTGTCCATGGATGACATGTAATCCTCTCCACCTTTACCCACCTTTGTCCTGGTAGGGAGAACACGTCAATGGAAGTAGAGGTAAGATCTTAAGCCCAAGCCCGAGTCCGAGCCCGACCGGACCCGAATTTCGGGTCCGGTCGGGCTCTAAATGACAGTCATAACGTTCAGGTCGGTTCGGGCCGGGCTTCTCTCTCGCTGACTTTTTTAATAAATATATTGTAATGTCTGCAAAGAAGCTCCTTAGGCGGCGGTTGTCAAACAGCTCTTTATTAATCCTGGATGTCAGAACGGTTACCGCACGAACCGAAAGGCACAGCCAGCTTCTTCTTACTCAGAGGGAGAACGTTCCCTTAACGCACACACACACGAAACTGAAAAGGCAAACGCGCACCGCCGCGGCTGCAGTATTTCCCGCGTAATGAAGCGAGTGCTTATCATCCAGATCTCTCTTTCTGTCTGGCCTCTTCTTCTGTGTTCCAGCGTTATTTCGTTGTGCAAATGCATTTGTCATGTAGGGAGGAACCTATGCGCAGCGCTTCCAGCGGAACTCTATGCCACAACAGCAGCTTATACGCGCGCGGCTGCAGCGACCACTCTCTGTTCAAAGGAAAATAACTTTCATCATCATAAAAATATATAGATTATTTTACCTTTAAGAAATCTGGCGGGTTTTTTCTGTCAAAAAATCCTATGGGTTAAATTGAAATTTCGGGTTTGCTTCGGGCTCGGTCCTGCAAATCAAGTTAATTGGTCGGGTTCGGTCCGAGTTCGGCTTTAATGCCCGCGGGCCTGTGTCGGGTCGGGCCGGATTTTTTAGGCCCGATCTTACCTCTAAATGGAAGGGGGGGGTCATAGCATAGCACAAGGGTTCAACTGTCCCCAGTGGTCTTTAAATTAAGATTATGCCTTTTTTTTGGCCAAAATTTTAGAACTTTCTTTAGAACTTTGTCGTTTTCTAGGACATAGTTTGTGCAGAGCGGGGCTTTGAGGTCAGAATAGGGAGCTTGTGGCCCGCCCTGCCTATTTTCACAACCACAAATTGGATAAAGAAATACTCCGAGATGAAATTTGAAGCTTAATTTTCTTTCTATATGTCCTGGATCATCAGAAAAAATGCCACTTGAACACAGAGGCGCCGCTGGGGATTCCATGAGAAGATTTTTTTAGAGGGCCCCTGACACAGCGGCAAACCTATTTGATGCCGTTTTTCCTACAATTATGCATTATGAGTAGGGATGGGTACCGAGCCCCGGGGCAACATTCTTCAAAACCGCAGTATCGTTAAGATCTGACCTCAACGGTTCTGCTACCGGTACTGGAGAAGTCGCTATTTTTGTGTGTCCCGCAAAATATAAACATTATCTGGCATATTTAACCCACCAAGTCAGTCCATTTTCTGTTAATTAATGATGATATTAATGTCGCTATTCTCGCTAAGAGGAGAGGTCTTGTCTGTTTATTTGTATGCATGGGGGGCGGGGCTGTTGTTCAGACAGTACACCGCGCGTGCACAGGAACGCTACCAAAAATATACTATGGTGGAAAGAGCTAAACGGTCCAAAATGCTGCAGCTCTCTGTGTTTTTGTAAAATAACTATCATGTTCTCAGATTGTTGTGGTGCCTTTCACACCGTCAGTTGGAGGAAGAGAGCAGCGTGAGCACGCGGAGGGGGCGTGTCTGCAGCTGTGAACGCGACCAGAGGCTGTTATGGGATGGAAAGTTTTTCTGGAAAGGCACTGGCAATCTCGTGGCGGACACGTGAGCGCCCAAAAAACAAAACAAAAAAAAACCCTTTTATCCCCCTAGACTAAAACCACCCATATCCGCGTAAAATTAATGACATTTGCATTAGGACGCCCCCACTATCCTGTCACCTTGCTGCTACGATGACCGTATGTTGCACTGTCTGTGTAGAACACGCTGAAGGGGGGGTTGCTTGAGGGGGAAAAACAACGAACAGGTAGAGGGGCGGGGCTTAAACTCACCGCTTATGATTCTGGAAGCGAAACAAACTAACAGCTGCTTCCTAATAAAAATCAATGCTCATGAAGAATAAAATAATGAAAATAAATAAATACATTTCCTGACAGCATTTTGAATCAATACAAGTGTTGCCAAATGAACTATCCCGATATGTCGGGAAAACATTTTTTACCAACACCCCTAGTGTTGCGGCTCCCTGTGCTTTCATCCCAGTGGGAAACTGATCCAAAAGGCTCTTTGAGAGGTTCATGTTCAGACCCTGGTCTAGTACATCCACGTGCATTCCAGGTTTGTATTGGAACATTATCAAGTATAAAGTAAAATGTTTGGTTGAAAAAACAATGTTGTTCCATAATGAGGAAAAAAAACACTTTGTGTTCTTAATTTGTTATTTATTTATTTATTTATTGTCCTCAAAAAGTATTGATAAGAGTATCGTTAAAATACCAGATCGATAAGCAGTATCAATAAGAGTAGTAATACTGATAAAACCTTTACGATACCCATCCCTACCCCTAAGGACAATTTACAGTAACCAATTAACCTAGGAAGCCGGAGTCCCCGGAGAAAATGCACAGGGAGAACATGCAAACTCCACACAGAAATGGGTGATTCTGCTTCAACCGGGGCTTGAAAACGTTTTCCGTCTTTCGTGCATTTCTATAGCCAGTGTGGACCACGTCCTGAGCCAACCATGTTTCTGATGTAAATTTGAAATGAATGGGTCTGTTGAGGTAGGAAGTGAGCCATTTTCTATGGGTGATGTCACACTGTAGAAACATGAATTAAGTCCACTTCTCATATACAATACACTCAAATATACAAGTTTAGTTAAGTTATTTAAAAAAAATGTAATTTAGATTAAAGATTTGCTTATTTATTAAAAGCCTCCTCGCTGCACGGGTTTTGATGACCCCTAAAGTTAGCTGATTTCCTGTAAGTTTAGGCATTTTACTGATTTTTTTCAATATAAAAACCGGCATTTTAACCCCTATTTGTGTCTCAATTACTAAAGTGCAATCTACTTCCTTTAATCCCTTGATGCCTGCTGATGCAACAAGGGATCAAACCACTTCTGCTCTAAAATTACCTGATTGACTCAAAAGCAAAAGTGGAATTTTTGTGTGTGGATGGAAATAAATGCAGCTGTTAAAGGGTTAAAACGACAGAAAAGTTCACGTCAGGCTGCTTAAACTTTGCTCCATCCGTACAGGTGCATCCTGGGAGATGTAAGACGTAGAAGCCAATTCCGCACATGGACAAAAGGAGTTTAAAGTTATGGAAGGAAAGATTGAATTACATAAAAATAAATTCACGTTTCTTGAATTTCCCTTTTTTTTCTGCAACTTTCTGGACACGCGAAGCCCCTAGAGGCCCCTGGAGGTGTGGAAGGACGCCTTCCGATTGCTAAACGCACAACAGCAGACACTCATGAAGGATAGCGTTGCCTCCACAGCTCCTGACAAACACATTCCTCACACACAGGCGGGTAGTCAACCTCTCCCCATCGCCAACGGGAGGTAATCAAAACCCTGATATGCTCTAACCAGATCCATTAAGGAGCTAATAAAGACTGTGGATGAGTTAATTAATGACCCCCAAGAACATCATCTGCCTCCGGTGCTGCTGCTCGCGCCGCCGTGTCAGCCTCTCGCTGAGCGACACCCGGATCAAAACAAAAACAGCCACAGCTGGGTGGGATCTGGGCAGAAGCTCACTCGCTGCCATGGCGACAAAACGGGACAAAAGGGCCGGGGCTCCATTGGAGGGATGATGAGGCGTGCGTTCGATGCTCTCTCTTTGCGTGCAGTATGGGACATCGGACCCTCTGAGAGATGATTTCGGCTAAAAACCTCATGGGAGGAGAGAAAATTAACAGTTTATCTAAATGTGGAGGGAAAAAATATCAAGAAGGAAAGTTTCCAGCTTCTTCAAAAGGAAGCGGCGGCGCTCTGTGCAGCAGTAGATAATGCTGCCAGTCCATTCAGACGGAAACATTTCCGAATGCCTTTTCACACATGGCTAATTGTAAGGATGTGTTTTTTTTTTTATTTTTTTTGCTCACTGATGATTCTGTACGACTTTCTCCAACGTCTACAATTAAAACCAAGAGGAGACGACTGCACAGTCGTGACGGCTTGTCCATTCTTTTCCTCAAGTTTCTAAGGGGTTCGCAGAGCTGCTGAAAGTCCAATTGCATTTTAATCTGCGCCGCTATTGTTGCCGTCCACTTGAAGCCAATCAGCTTGCAAATTAATATTTTTTCCCAATGGCAACTATGGCTGAGATGCATGCAGGGAAATATAAAAAAAATGGCCTACACATTTTATTTTTTCTAGGTCAAATGTTGTTTTGTTAAACTAATCAATGAAAAAAAGTCTTTGTTCATAAATGTCTATTCAAATGTGTTCATCCTGAAATACATTTTAGGGGGGTCTGTGTTTGCCTGATGAACCCAGGATCTCCAGCATGTATTGGCGCGGTTTGCGGCTGAGATGAGCATTAGCACCGCTAGGTCTGAGGCCAAGGTCCTTGACCGAAGAATTGTAGTTTGCCCTCTCTGGGGGGGGGGGGGGGGGGGGAGTGCTCCTGCCCCCAGTGGAGGACTGTAAATGTTTTGGGGTCTTGTTCACGCGTGAGGGAAGATTAGAACGTTAGATTGACAAGTGGATTGGTGCGGCGTCCACCGTTATGCAGCTGCTGTACCGGTCTGCTGTGGTCAAGATCGAAGGGGTTGGATGGGGGGGTTTCGCTCCAGTACTTCGTTCCAGCTCTGGGTCATGACCGAAAGAACGAGGTCCTGAATCTAAGCGGTTGAAATGAGCTTCCTCCGTAGGGTGGCTGGGTGCTCCCTTGGAGACAGGTGGAAAGATCGGTCATCCAGAGGGAGCTGGGAGTATAGCCGCCACCTCTCCACATCAAGAAGGGCCAGTTGAGGTGGCTCGGGCATCTGGTTCAGATGTCTTCTGGACGCTTCCCTGTGGAGTTATTCCAGGCATGTCCCACTGGGCCAAGGCCCCGGGGAAGACCCAGGACAAGCTGGAGAGACTACGTCTCTCGGCTGGCCTGGGAACACCTCGGGCTCCCCCCAGAGGAGCTGGAGGAAGTGACTGGGGCGAGGGAAGTCTGGGCACCTCTGCTTAGACTGCTGCCCCCGCGACCCGGTTCTGGATAAGCAGAGGAAGATGGATGTTTATATATTTTTAGGGTTAACTTAAGTATTAGAAGGATTCTGTGTGACTGCAACTACCAAATTTTTCATTTACATAAATCCAGCACTACCTATTCTAGCTTTGTTTTTTGTTTTT